>JAKTXL010000040.1:7029-102516 GCA_030582535.1 Insectozyma bohioensis | reverse complement strand
TGACAGTTTTATAACTGACAGTTTTCCTATTCTACGTGGTAGAATCTGAATACTCTTTTTGAATGTGAATATCAGAACAAATAAATTCATTCTGATATCTTAATGAACTATTGTAAATTCATATAATTATGTATGTTAGTATTAATAGTTATATAACAAAAAGAAATATAAGTAAGATACTTACAGATGGAAAATTTAATATTGAACAAAGTTCTAATGAATTGATTTGATGATGATGTGACAATAAGATATGAATTTGATGATTGATTGATGAAAATAATTAATATCAATTTAAGTTATTGTTGTTTGTGGAAAGAAGAAAGATATATGTAAAAAAAAAAATATTTGGTTGTAAAAAATAATTTGGAGTTTATATAGTAGCGAGAGAGACAACACATACCAAAAAATTAATTTGCAATAATATTTTTTATGTATTAATCTATAATATATTAAACTAATTTTTATATAAATACAAACATAAAATAAAATTAAAAAAAAAACCTAACCAAATAAAGGATAAATATATATATATATGACGTTATGAAAAATTTATACTATTTCTTTTATGATAAGATAATAAAATTTCTACTTGAGTTAACCTAGATAATTCATGAGTTGTGTTAATTCTTTTTAATGAATTTCTTGTTGTATTAAAATCACCATCTCTAATAATTTTTTCTCTTAATTCAGATAATGGAATATATTTATGAAATTGATTATGAATTGTATTTCTTCTTTTTAATTTTCTTTCTGAATTAGTACCCCTTAATTTTTTAATAATTAAATATGTAAGTCGAATTTTTAAGGTGGATAATAATGCGATTATCTAAAAATGAAGAAAATTGTAGTTAATATCTAATTATAATCAAATACTTTAAAGTATTTTTAACAAATATATTTTATAAAATTCTAAATTATGCCGTTCATTATTTTTTTGTTCAACTCACCTGATTCTAATAATATGTCATGTCTCGAAGATAGCAAACACGGCACCACCACAACCCTCTCTGCTGTCTCGCACATAGAAAAAAAAAAATCAAACTTTAATCACCAGACCGACCCCATCCAATTCTTATTCATACGTTTGTCCTCCTTTCTTAATTGACATATATATATATCTAAATAGTCATATTTTTTAAATTATGGTTTCTTTTTTAACTTTATGCATGAATTAGGTTCAATATATATATATATATCATTCCGTGAATTATTCCCCCCAGAATCGACCAAAATACGCATGAATGAATGGGTGCAAAAATAAAATATAATAAGCTTTTCTTTTCTCCACATTTTTTACCTGACATTACATTCCTATATAAATATATAGCCCTTCCAAAAAATTTTTTTTTTCTATTCATTAAAATTTTTCAAATTTAATTAATTAATTAATTAATTAAGTATAAAACGTTTATATTTATTTTTTATTTAAAAAATGAGAGGTATTGAATATCATGGTCAAAAAAATTTAAAATATGTAACTAATAAAGAAGAACCAAAAATAATTTATCCACATGATATAAAAATTAAAATTAAATATTGTGGAATTTGTGGATCTGATTTACATGAATATTTAGATGGTCCAATATTTTTTAAAGATATTATAAGTCCAATAACTTCAAAATTTAAATTTGGTCAATGTATGGGACATGAAATATCAGGAGAAATTATTGATTTAGGTGAAGAAGTTAAAAATTTATCTATTGGTGATCATGTTGTAATTGAAGCTTGTGGTACTTGTTTAGATAAACCATTAGTTAATAATAATTCAAAAATTGAATTATTTTCAAATTGTTCAAGTTGTTCAATAGGTAAATATAATTGTTGTTCATATATAAATTTTTATGGTTTAGGTTTTAATGATGGTGGATTTGCTGAATATTGTGTTGTTAGTGATAAACATGCAATTAAATATGATACTAATATAATTGATGATGATATTGCTGCTTTAATTGAACCTTTAGCTGTTAGTTGGCATGGTGTTAAACAATCAAAAATTCAAAATAATGAGAAAGTATCTTGTTTAATTTTAGGTGGTGGACCAATTGGTTTATGTACATTTTTTGCATTAAAAGGTAATGGTATAAATAATGATATAATATTAAGTGAACCAACAGAAACAAGATTAAAATTAGCTAATGAATTAGGTTTAATTACTTTTAATCCAATTAAACAATCAATTGATGATTTAAAAAAATTAAGTCTTGATGGTAATGGATTTGATTATATTTATGATTGTTCTGGTAATAAAGAAACTTTTAATACAATGTTGGAAGTTTTAAAACCTGGTGGTATTGGTATAAATATTGCTATTTGGCCTGATGATGCTAAAATTGATTTTAATCCAATGAAATTAACTTTAAAAGAAACTTATATTACTGGTAGTATGTGTTATATACGTCAAGATTTTGAAGATGTTATTGAAGCTTTTAATAAAGGTAAAATTAAATCAAATGATGTTAAAAAATTAATTTCTAAAAAAATTAAATTAGAAAATGGTATTGAAGATGGTTTTTTAGAATTAATTCATAATAAACAAAATTATGTTAAAATTTTAATTCATCCTTAATGAATAATTACATAATATATATTAATTTAATAAATAGTTTTGATCCTAAATAATAATACAAAAAATTTTAAATTAAACTCCTTTTAAAAACCCTAGCAAACAACTCCCATAATAATAATACATTTAAAAAAGCAAATAATTTTTTTTTCTTTTTTTTTAATTTCCCATTTTCTTCTTATCCAAATAATTATGTAACGAATCAACTTTAAATCTTTTAGATAATCCAACTCTTGATCTTGGATGTTGATTACAAATAGCAGATAATGGTTTTGAACCAATTTTTCTTCTTTTATTCAAAATTTTTTGACTTTGTTGTGGTTGTTGTTGGACCATACTATTTTCTTTATCATCATTTATAGTAATATTAGTAACATTAGTCAGAGCACTTGATGAAATAGTTCCAATTTCTTCCATTAAACTATTATCATCTTCTTTTTCAATTTCTGATGATAATATAATTGAAGAACGAGTTCCAGTTCTTGAAATTCTTTCTTTTGAAACAATTCCATTATCAATAAATTCTTCATCATCACATTGTGTTGAACATTCTAATATATCTTCTTGATTAGGTGGTGATCCATAAAAATCTAAACCTGGTGATAAAATTTCTTTTGATGATAAATTTTCTAATAAATTTTCTTTATTTAATAATTCTTCAGTTTTATCATCACCACTAATTATCATAGTTTTATCCATTTCTTCATTATATTCATCATTATCTGAAACTTCTTGAATAGTAGTATTAATAATAATAACATCATTTTCATTAGTTTCATTATAACTCATATCTTCACTTATATTTTGAATAATTGGTTGAGATGTATAAAAATCTAAATTATTAGAATTACCAATTGCAAAATCTTGTTGATGGAAATTATCATTACTTAATTGACTATATTGACATTTATTAACATTATTAGTATTATTATTATTAGATTGACTTGAATCAATTGTTGTTGAAGGTAATTTATTTGAATAATTTGTTGTACGACTAATTTGAGAATATAAATCTATAACTAATGGAGTATAATCATCTTCACTATCTGAAATATATGATACTTCATATGAACTGCAAACCAATTTTGATCTATCATTATTATCATTATTATTATGTTCATGTTTTGATTTAATCATTGGAACTGAATGCAGTCTAACCATTGAACTACGGCGGCTTCCAGAGCGTTCGTTTTGATCTTGATTAATTGTTGTAAAATACTCTTCATTATGTAGATTATATTGAGATATGGGTAGATTTTTACTCATTGGTACTTCTTGTAAATCATTTATTATATCTAATGTGGTATGTCAATAGTTGGTTGTAAAAAAAATTATATTTTGGTCTCTAAATTTTTTTTTGTTTATTTTTTTTATACTCACGTAATATTATTTATATAGCAATTTTCAAAGATAATGTAAAACCAGATTCTTTTAAGTATAATGAACTATAAACAACCTTAAATTAACACTTTTATTGATTAGAGATAATTACTTAATAAGAAATTAATAATTGTTACTTTATAAATTGTAGTATTAACTTAAATTTTGACGATTCTTAATATTGACCATCAGTCGATCAAATCAATCAATCAATCAATCTCAAGCGCGTCAAAAAAAAAGTAGCCAAAAAAAAATTCAAAATTTGTTTAAGATTTCTTTTCTTCAGCATTCATTCATTCAATCGTTATCCATTCCAGGATATGCTCACAATTGATATATAAATTAATGTCATTTTCCTTTTTATTCATATAAGTTATTTATCCCAACTTTGAGATATATGTCCAAAATATAATAAAGAAGAAGAAGGGGTCCACTCTTCAATCAATGAAATATCGAAGTTTGAATTATTCAAATTGATTTCACAATTTTATTTTTAAATATTTTCGGAGAGACTTTGACTATTACCTCAAGTTTCAGTCGCATCCTTACCTTTAATTTATGAAGGCTTGTCAATTTTTAAATGGGTTGAAGATTTGAAATTTTTCTAGACGTGTTTTTATTCAATATGTTTTATTTTCTTAATAATTAATAAAATTAATATTCATTAAAGATCAAAAAGACTTGTATTACAAAAAGAAAAAATTGAGGTACTTCATTATATTTACAGTTTTTTATGATCCGGCTTGATGAATATATCAATATTCGAATATCACGTTCTATCGAATTATTTTATCTTCGTTAAGGTTATTCTTTTTTTTTTTTAAAAAAAGAAGTCTTGTCTATTTGAAAATTATATTCCTGTTTTTAATTTTTTTTGTTTATTGGTCTTCTGTTTTTAATTTTTGAGGAGTTTAAATATTATATAAAAATTAAAATAATATAGGATCTTTTAAATATGTTGAATATTAAGATTATTTATTTAAAGGGAGTTGAGCTATTGATTAAGTTTTAAATTATTTGATTTTGGGAAAAATAGTAAATATATTTTGATATTTTATTCTAAAGGTAACTTTTTCGAAATGAATTGTTGTCCAATTTTAGTTTGATTTATTTGGAATATTATTTACATTTTCTTCTTGGAGATTCTAAATCCAGATAAAACATTATTTTAAATTATTTAAATTTTCTTTTTCAACAAGTTCCTCCTAAATAATCATCAAATTAATTTTCGACAATTAACATTTAAATTATATCCTAGAAACCAAACAAGTCTAAAGAAATGTATTTATAATAGATATTGTTGACTACCTGAATAAGATCACTAAATCATTAACATAAATCATTGATTCTTTTTTAGAAAACTTGTTTTCTATTCAGATTTGTTCTCCTCGGAGTATCAATATTTGGCAATATTTTTATTTAGTTTATTATTGTTTTTTAAAAAGTTTTTAAATCTATAGGGCTTCCCTTGTTGGATAGTTTCAATACTTAGTAATAAGTATGTCAAGATTATATAAAAACTGGCAATGATATTTTATGAATTTTAATTTACCATAATTTGATTAAATCTTGAGTATGAATACGCTTTGGAGTATTAAATTGTTGATGGAATTTAACTTGATTTTAAAGTTGCAAAATGATTTTATTATATTTTTTGAGAGAAAGATTGAATTTGGGTGCTCCCTTTTTACTATTTTTTTTTTTTTTTCTTTCTGTATGTATTTTTTTATATTCTTACAAATCCTATTATTATATTCTGCTGTACTAACAAAAATTATTATTATTATTAATTATCTATATTTTCCAATTTATAATATATATATATTTATAATTCTAAAACTTTTACATTATAATACATTTTGAACAAGAACTTTTATCAGCAGATTCTGGAGCTTTTGTAGATTGTTCAGCTCTTGGAGCAGCAGTAGTTTCCTTTTTTTCGGCAGCGGCAGCAGCTGGTTTTTTAGCAGCGGCAGTAGTGGCGGCAGCACCAGAGGTAGTGGCAGCGGCAGCAGCAGCAGCAGGTTTTTTAGCAGCAGCAGCAGCATCAGTAGTAGCTTTACCACCATCAACAAATTTGGCAGCAGTTTCAGCAAAACTTTTACCTTGAATTTTAGCAACATCTAATTCTAATTTAGATGGTTGTCTTGAACCATCACCACCAGCTAAAGTACCGGCACCATATGGAGAACCACCATGAACTTCATCTATATTAGCTTGTAAAGCGAAAGCTTTAGCATAACCTAATGGAATATATGGCATACCATGATGAGCTAAGAAATTTAAAGAATTTCTAACAGTAGTTTCTTGACCACCAGCTTGAGTACCAGTTGAAACGAAAATACCAGCTGGTTTACCATGTAAAGCACCTTTAGCCCATAAACCACCAGAAGCACCCCAAAATTCAAAAAATTGAGCTGGACCAGTACCAAATCTAGTTGGAATACCAAATATAAATGCATCATATTTTTCTAAAGTTTGTAAAGTAGCAATTGGAATATCCGGTTTTTCAGGAGCATGCATTTTTGATAAAACTTCTTTTGGTAAAGTTTCTGGAACTTGGAATAAATCAGCTTCATATCCAGCTTCTTTAACACCAGCTTGAACTGATTTAGCTAAAGTTAAGACATGACCGTAAGTTGAATAATAAATAATGGCAACCTTCATTTTATATTAATTTTATATGTGTAGTATTATTATTAATGATTTTATTATTTTTTTTTCTTTCAAAATTTCAATTTGTGAATATGATGTTATTATATATATAATATAATAAGATTTTTATTAATCAATTGAGTTGATATATGAAAAAGTTGTAAGAATAAAATGAATTAATTAAATCTTTAAAAAGAAAAAAGACAATAAATTTTAAAAAAAAAAAATTAAATTTAAAATTGGAATTGAAAAACCTTTTTTTTATAAAAATTTAGAAAAGTGGGAATGAGTGGATGTTTATAATCGATAAATTTAAATTTTTAATTAATTTGGTTATTGAAAAATATTACATAGTACAAAAAATTCAACTATAGTGAAAAAAAAGAACAACAATAAAAAAAATGATGAAATGGAATAATCCAAAAACTGACAAATATTATTCATTTTAATAATTACACAAAATTACTACAACAACAACAACAACAACTAAACAACCAAACATACTTTTATATTTTATTTTATTTTATTTTATTTTTCTTATTAATTTCGCATATTTTTATTAATTTTTATGTTAAATTGATTGTTTTTTTAATTTAATTTTTAATTTTATTTTAATTTTCTTTTTTTAACCTTATTAATTTTCAAATTTCTAATTTCTAATTTCTAATTTTCATTCTAATTTTTTATTAAAAACGAGTATCATTTTATTTTTAAATTAAGATGAACAACCTAACCTATCAATTTATCTATCTTACCCGTTTTTATCGAATTCATTTGATAGATTGGGATGAGGTGGGGGCCCAACGTATACGTAATTATAGAAAAAGAGTCAATGGAAACGGCATTGGTCATAATTAAATTAATTTAAAACCAGCGTAAATAAGTTCATTTCAAATATAACCTTATAATTAATTATTGGTAGTTTTTTTTTTAGTATTTTATTAATTAATTTTCGATTACCGGTCCCATGCTTCTTGTTTCAAGCTTTTTTTTTTTTTAATATTTTTTTAGTAAGAACGCTCTTTACTTCTATGTTTTGTCAATAAAGTAGTATTTTTATTTTTATTTATCGTCAATTGATATTTCATGATCAATTTATCAACTCAATTGGAATTCAATTGCATCAATTGCAGCTTAAAATTTAATTGAATAAACTGTTAGATCTCAAAAATAAAAAAAAATATCTAATTTAGATTTTAATTGAAAAATAAAAAAAAAGATAAGAAGGACATCCTTAATCCATAAGTTAACATACATTGAATAGTTAATTATTTTAAAAAAAAACCTTGAATAAAAGTTATATATATGTGAAAATGTAGCCTAACTCTTCCTTGTCATGACAAACCAATTAAAAATCTAATACAACAATAATTTGAAATCTAAAGTTATATTATACATGGAAAATTATTTCAAGATTTTGTTCGCTGCGACCGGAAATTGAAAAAACTTAAATTACACAAAACAAAGTTTAATTACACAGATTTTTAGTAATGGATAGTGTAAGCAATCTTAAAATAACCATGTTATCAAAAATAAAAAAAAAAAAATACTAAGAATTCTATATTTTATTTTAAACTTTATACGTGTTATTATTTATTTTATAATTTATTAACTAACAGACTCTATGTATAATAGCTTAAAACAAAAGTTTGAAAGAAATATAGTTATGGAATATCAGGAAGGGGGCTGCGAAAAAGTAAAATAATACATGTGTGTTGGTCCGATTTTTAGTCTGGTGATTAGGAAAAAAAGAAATAGAAATAGAAAAAGAAAAATAAAAATAAATAAAATTAATTGAATCGAAATGTAACAAGGCCTGAAAAATCTCAATTGCAATTGAAACTTATTTAATAAGGACAAGGGGGTTGAAGCGGGTGAATAAGGTAAAGTAAAGTAAAGTAAAGCGGAGTGAACAAAATAACGAAAAAATTTTAATACATGAGTTTAGTTTTTTTTTATTTATTTTTAATTTAAATTGGGTCTATTAAATAAAAATTACCCTTTAAGCTGCTACTCCTTCAATTCGTTCTCGATTCTCTTTCGTGGCGGAAAAATCTTTGCAATAAAAAAAAAAAAAATTAATTGAAAAATTGAAATAACTTCCATTAAGAAAAAACGAATCAATTGAGAAGGAATTGAAATTTGAAACAACAATTGAACGAAAGAGATGATATCTTATATTAATAATAATAATGTAATGACATCAAACTTTATTTAATATTGTATTTTTTGGGTTACAAAAAAGAATATAATCTTGAAAAATAATAGTTTAATTTTGAAACTCGAAATTTAAATAATTAATTGAAGAATTTCAAAAAATAAACATGGAGTGCAAACTGTATTTAGTTAGTTTAACGGGTAAGTACAATCCAATCCCCAAGTCAAATATGTAAATGCAAGCTATAGGTAAGTGAAATTATATCATAGTCAAAGTAAATTAAAAATATACAACCATATAAACAACGTACAAAACAAGAAATTTAGAATGGACGAAAAAAAAAAAAAAAAAATAAAAATAAAAATTAAAAATTAGATTACAATTCCATTACTAATTTTATTAGAAATACAAAATACTAATAAATTTTTTTGTAAGAAAATGGTAGTGAATTTTTTTTTAGTATAAACAATCTGCATAGTTATTTAACTTTAGAACGTTTACCCAAAGTATTTTATTTTTATTAAAAGCTTAATAATCTATATAGTATTAGTAATTTAGGTCCCCAAGATATATAATCGTGTATTATTATTATTATTACACAACCACAACAAAAATGATAACTCTTATGGTTAAAAAAAAAATAAAGTAAATAATATCGAGAGAACAACAGTAATGGTTCCAGCCACTACATTCAAAATTTACAACGACTAAATATGTAGATAACTTTAGATATTTGATCGGTCTCAAAATACAATGATCTCTCCACAATCCAAAAGAGAACCACACTTACAACCAACCACAACAACAACCACAGAGAATCATTACAACAACAATTGATTACTTAAGGGGTTGTGTTTTTAATGCAATTGTAACTTATTTAGACCCAATTGTTAGTCAATTGATAAAAGAAGGTTGTAAAGGTTTATGAAAAATTGATATTGTGGAGTTTATTGCAAAAAAAAAACGTAAATAATTTCTTATGTAATTAATTGTTGGAATAAACGTTATAGAAAGAATGATGTGTTGATGATATGATGTAAATTGAATTGAATTGTAATCTTAATATTTTTTTATTAATGGCTAATTTAATTTTGTGTTACATAATTTATATTTTTATTTTTTTCTATTTTTATTTTTTATTTTTTTTTTTTTTTCCTTTTAATTAAAATTAATTTTAATTTTTTGTATGTGAAAATGTTTAATTTACTTTTTCTATTGTGGATGAATTGGATTGTCAAAAAATTCAAAAACTCTTTCCAAATTTTAATATAAATAAATTTCAAAATTCCATAATTTCCATTCAAATTTTTTTTATTCTTTTTCTCTTTTCTTTCTTTCTTTCTTTCTTTTCTTTTTTTTCATTATCAATTAATCAATTCATTCAATTAATTAATTAAAACAAATATATATTAACAATGGCTCCAAAAGTTGCAATTATCATCTACTCATTATATCACCACGTCGCTCAAATCGCTGAAGAAGAAAAAAAAGGTATTGAAGCTGCCGGTGGTCATGCTGATATTTATCAAGTTCCAGAAACTTTAAGTGATGATGTTTTAAAATTATTACATGCTCCAGCTAGACCAAACTATCCAATTGCTACTAATGATACTTTAACTTCATATGATGCTTTCTTATTCGGTATTCCAACCAGATTCGGTAACTACCCAGCTCAATTCAAAGCTTTCTGGGATGCTACTGGTGGTTTATGGGCTAATGGTGCTTTACACGGTAAACCAGCTGGTATTTTCGTTGCTACTGGTACTCAAGGTGGTGGTCAAGAAACTACTGCTTTAAATGCTTTATCAGTCTTAGTTCACCATGGTATCATTTTCGTTCCATTAGGTTACGCTAAAGCTTTCCCATTACAATCTAACTTAGATGAAGTTCACGGTGGTTCTCCATACGGTGCTGGTACTTTAGCTGGTGGTGATGGTTCAAGACAACCATCTAAATTAGAAAAAGAAATTGCTTTTGCTCAAGGTAAAGCTTTCTTTGAAACTATCCAAAAATTCTAAATTTAGAATAAGTAGCTTTTTTAAATAGTACTTAGTTATAGATCTCAATAAAATTTACGATTTACTTGAAGAATTAAAATGAAAAATAATAATTAATTGTAGATTATGTTATATTAAAGTTGTTTTATTATTATGCAATTGAATGTCAGATCTCTCTTTCTCTGTTTTTTTTCAATTGTATCGGAATATAGACAATAAATCCCAAAAAGAGAACATATTAATACTATTTAAGAAACGAGGGATTTTTTATAATGGCCCCGGGTTTTTCGCAATTTCGACCGAAATATATTCGAACTATACTCCGTAATGTAACGCAGGCCAGAAAAAAAATAATATTTAATACGAAACCATAATTTTATACTATAATATTTATTTCCAATCTATATATATTGTTTCATTATTCATTATCACTACTTCCATCATCATCATCATCATCATCATCATTAAAATTAAAAGAAAATCCTCCACCTTTGTTAGATGATTCAATTTCTGTTAATTGTTCCCATTTTTTACTTTTACCAGTTTCATTAGAATAATTTTTTAATTCAATTTTTTTTAAAATTTCTAAAGCTTCATTTAATTCATTTTCTTTATTATTTTTAATTAATAATTGTTTAAATAATTCATATATTGGCATATTTGGTAAATTTTTAATTTCTCCACAATCTTCATTTAAAATATTTAAATCAATAGTTAATTGATTAAATTTTTCAATATAATTTTTTAATTCTTCATTTTCTATATCATTATCTTTTATAATAAAATCTAAACATTTTTTAACATTTTTAATTTTAAAACCACTTATTTGTTTTGATTTATTTTTAAAAAAATTTAATACTTGAGGTAATTTTGATTTTGGTACAAAATTTTGTGTAATTGCAATTGAATCATCAATATTTATAACACTATGCCACCAACCACTTGGTACATACATACATTCACCAGGAAATGTAATTCCAATTAAACATTCTTTAATTTTTGTAGAATCATTATAAAATCCAGATATAACCCATTCTGCTATTCCAATAGGTGATGTAACTTCACTTTCTTCATCATCTGTACTTACACCTGGTGGTATTATATTTGGTGGTAACATAATCCATAATTTTCTACCTTGAATAGCTACATTCCATGCAGATGTTGAATTTGGATCTTTATGAAATGTTGAACCTGATCTTTTTGAACCCATTATTAACCATGCATGATCTGGTCTACAATTAAATTTTTGTTGTGAATCATCATTAAATACTTTAAATAAATCATCTTGAAAAATTTTTGGTATATTATATTCATTTTTTAAAATTTTCATTGCATTACTATTACAATCAAATAAATATAATGGATTTTCATCTTTATTTAATTTTAAATATTCTGAATATTTTAATAAATCCCAATTAACAGCTTCTTGTCTAAATTTAATATTTGGAAATCTATTAAATAAATTTTCAAAATTCCATTTTGGCCATCTTTCTTTAATATTTCTATTAATTAATATAAATGGTATATCATTATAATTTTTATTAAATTCATCTATTGAAAATTGATCTTCATCAATTCTTTCAATTCTACCATTAGGTAATTGATTTAAATTTGATTTTAAATCTTTATTTTTAATTATATCATTATGATAAATTTCTTCTTCTTTAATTAAATTATTAAAAATTTTTAAATAATCAATTTGTGAACATTGAAAAGGTCTATATAATAAATCAGAACATAATAAATTTGAAGGTAATTGTAAATTTGCTTCATTTTTAATTGATAATAAAGTATTTCTCCAAGATCCTAACCATTTTTTATTTTCAAATTTTTCAATATTTTCAATATATTTTCTTTTCCAAATTTCTTCATCATATAAAAATGCATATAATATACGTGAAGTATGTGATAAATTTAATAAACTTTTTATATCATCTATATAATTTATTATTAACATAATTAATTCATCATTTAATATATTTAAATTACCTAATAAATCTTGTCTTTTTTTAATTAATTCTGATGTTAATCCAATAAATGAATTACCACTTGGTTTAACATTTAATGGATGTGATTTATTGGTTATATTATGAATAGATATATTTCTTGGATTATTTGGATATTTCTTAATATTATTATTATTACTTTCATGTTTTAATTTTTTTAATGGAGGTTCTTCATCTATCTTTGAATCTTTAATCATTGTTATTTTTTGTATGTGGACCTTTTGATTATATGATATTGGTTGTGAAAAATTTTAATAATAATAATAAATTTTTTTTTTTTTTTTTTTTTTTTTTTTTTTTTTTTTTTTTTTTTTTTTTTTTAAATTTTTATTTTATTTATTAATTTTTTTTTTTTTTTTTTTTTTTTTGCTTTCTTTTTCTCATCTGGTGATTTTTCAAATATACATTATAGATAAAAGAAACTAATAGAGAGAAATGATGGGGGTTTCAAAAAAGTCTTATTTAGTTACTTTTCTGGTTTAAATGATCAAGTATAATTCTAAAATCCCGAAGTCCATTTTCTTCTACAATGTATATATTTTGTTTTTTTTTTGACTTCTTCTACTTCTTCTTCTTCTTTTTCTTAACAAATTTAACTGAACCGTATTCCGAAAAAAAATTAACTGTTGCAATTTTTATGATCAGATTTATTATTTTTATTTTTGTTTAGAATTTTTTAATTAATTTGAATAATAAAATTAAAAAATTTGAATAAGAAGAGAAGGATCTTGAGATTTTCGGTAGGTTTAATATTAAAATTCATATTAATAGAGTGATTATTTTATTTTAAAATACAATAAATTTATTGTCATTTTATTGTCATTCCTACATTTCAATCATATCATTTTTTTTTTTTTTTGCTTCGTTCGTTTTCGTTTGTTGGTGGTGGGTTTTTTTCTTTATTACTCCAGACAATTTAATTTACCAAGAGAGATCTTTTTGATTTTTATATTTTAATTATATTACTCATTTAAATTTTCATCGATTTAATTTTCCACCAAACATTTTTCTATTTTATTTTTAAAAAATTATCCATTACAAAAATTTCTAAAAATATTTATTATTATCAAAAGATTTTTCATCTTTTATGTTTAAACAAATAACTAAACAATATATCCCAATAACAAATAATTCAATAATTAGAACAATGTCAACATCTTCATCAAGAACTTCAATTTCAACACCTCCATCTTCTTCAACTTCAACAAGTGTTACTAAAAAAGAAGATCCAGAAACAACTACTCAACAACCAATTATTTTTGCTCCTGATACTTATCAATATACAAAAGGTCATTTAGGTGAATCAGAAGTTTTAATAAATCCATTAGATCAATTTAATAAATGGTTTAAAGAAGCTCAAGATCAATTACCAAAAGATTCAGATATAATAGTTGAATCAACTACATTTTCAACTGCAAGATTACCAAGTGGTAGAGTATCATCAAGAATTGTATTATTAAAAGAATTAGATAAATATGGATTTTTAGTTTATTCAAATTGGGGTTCATCAAAAAAAGCTCAAGATTTTAATCTGAATAAATATGCTTCATTAACATTTTTTTGGCCTCATTTACAAAGACAAGTTAGAATTGAAGGTATTATGGAACATGTTACAAGAGAAACTTCTATACGTTATTTTAATACAAGACCAAGAGGTTCAAAAATTGGTGCTTGGACAAGTCCTCAAAGTTCAATTATAAATTCAAGAAATGATTTAGATATTATAAATTCAAAATATCAAGATAAATTTAAAGATTTAAAAGATGATGAAATTCCTTGTCCTGATTATTGGGGTGGTATTCGTATTGAACCTTTAGAAATTGAATTTTGGCAAGGTGGTTTAAGTAGATTACATGATCGTATAACTTATAGAAGAGATGAAAAAGAAAATCCAAATTGGGAAATATTTAGACTTGCTCCATAATAAGATAGATATTTAGATTATTTTTAATGAATATAATAATAATTATAATAATAATAATAATAATAATATGTATTTATTTATTTATATAGACAATTTAATAACTATCATTTTTTTTGTTTATATATTTACAAGTGATTTACTCTGTTTAATTCTAATCTCTGTATAACCCTTTCTTTTCCAATCTTGCTTGTTTCTTATCATGAACTAATTTACCTTTTTCATACATTAAAGGTTTTTCTCTTTGTGGAACCCATTCTTTAGCTCTTAATTTTCTTTCATTTTGATTTATATATTTACCAGGAAAAATAATTTTTTCATCTTTTGGATTTGCAAATTTTTGAATTGGATTTATTATAGTATCTTTTATAATACCATTTGCTCTTTTTAAAGTTTTTAAAAATGTTGTAATTTCTCCAAAACAATTCATACACATAAAATGTGATCTTTTAACTGCACCACAAGCTGGACATCTAACTAAATTTTCTAATTGTTGAATTTGTTTTCTACCTGCTGAATATTGTTTAATTCTATGTCTTCTATGAGAATATCTCTTTTTAGGAACTGCTCTTAATATAGTTCCATTATCTATCATAAATGGTGCTTTACCTCCATTATTTTCTATTTTTTCTTTTAATTCTTGTAATCTTTCATCAATTGAACATTCATGATTATGTTCATGATGATGATGTTGATGTTGATGTTGTGATCCAATACGAATAGCTATACTTGGTAATGATGGTAATGATCCCCATACAACTTCTCTTAATGAAGATATAACTCCAAATCTATTTATATTTAATGCCAATGACATATTCCTTGGGTTATATTCTATTGAACTGAAAATACCTGAAAGGTTTAAAAAAATTTTTCAGACTGAGAAAAATATTGGTAGTGTGAAAATTGATCAATTGATAGAAAAAAAAAAAAATATAGTTATATATCAATATTGAATAGCATAAAATATTTCTATCAAATGAATGAACAGATTTTACTATAGGTCAAATGAAATAGAACTTTGTTTATGAAGTATTAATGGTAAAAGAAGATATTAGTCTAATTTTGATATTATGGGATTATTTATATTGAAAATTATTGACAATAAACGCCTGAGCTACCACGTATATCCAGTTTTTGACCCTCATTTAAGATTAAAATGATATATGTTATATTCAATTAATATAAAAGATCATTATTAGTTCATTATATATTATCTTTAACATTAACTGATAAGAATATTGGTAAGTTGTATTTAATAATAAGGTACCAATTCTATTTCGATGGTCGTGTACACTGTGACCCTATCTATTATTTTTTTTCTCTATTTGTTTACAAAAGATCAAAAAACCAAATAAACACGTTAAAAGAAAAACAAAAAAAATTTTTGATTTAAACGAACAAAAAACTTTAATTGAGGAAAAATTCAACAATAATCTTTATATCAACTTTCATCATTTTTTTAATTTTTATATATATATATTGTATTAGAGTAATTTAAATCAATCAATCAATCAAATAAAATATGTCTAATGAAGAACCATTAACAGCTCCTTTAAGTAGCATTCAACCTCAAAAATATGTTGGTTTTGATACTATTACTACTCAAATTGAAAATAGATTATTGAAAAGAGGTTTTCAATTTAATATTATGGTTGTTGGAAGATCAGGTTTGGGTAAAAGTACTTTAGTAAATACATTATTTTCATCAAAATTAACTAATTCACAAGGTAGAAAACTGCCAAATGAACCAATTGAAAAAACTACTGAAATTAAAGTAAGTTCACATTCATTATTAGAAAATAATGTTCGTTTAAATATAAATGTTATTGATACACCAGGTTTTGGTGATCAAATAAATAATGAAAAATGTTGGGAACCATTAGTTAAATATGTTAAAGAACAACATTCACAATATTTAAGAAAAGAATTAACTGCTCAAAGAGATAAATTTTTACCTGATACAAGAGTTCATTGTATATTATATTTTATTCCACCAAATGGTCAAAAATTAAGACAATTGGATATTCAAGCATTAAAAAAATTGAGTGAAATTGCAAATGTTGTACCAATTATTGCTAAAAGTGATTCATTAACTTTAGAAGAAAGAAGTGATTTTAAAAAATTATTACAAAATGAATTTTTAAAATATAATTTTAATATATATCCTTATGATAGTGAAGATTTATATGAAGAAGAAAGACAATTAAATGAAGATATTAAATCATTAATTCCTTTTGCTATAGCTGGTTCAGAACTGGAAATTGAAATTAATGGTGAAATGGTTAGAGGTAGAAAAACTAAATGGGGTGCAATTAATATTGAAGATGTAAGTCAATGTGAATTTGTATTTTTAAGAGATTTTTTAACAAGAACTCATTTACAAGATTTAATTGAAACTACATCATTAACTCATTATGAAACTTTTAGATCAAAACAATTAATTGCATTAAAAGAAAATGCTTCTAATCCAAATAGACAATCAGCTATCCCACAACAACAACAAACTGCTTCTGCTACTGCTACTGTTTCTGCTTCAAATCAAGATATAAAATCTTCTAATCCAATTGCTAATGCACCAATGTATTCTGCTGGATCTGCTACTGCTGTTGCTCGTTAAAATTAAAAAAAAAAAAAATTATTATATTTAAATAGTTTATACCGAAATGTTTCTTTTTGTCTTTTTTTTTCTTCTTTATTTATCTATTAGAGTATTAAATAGTTATGGTTGATTTGTCTATAAATATATATGTCATATGTTGATATTATTATCTCTAGTTTAAAAGAAAAGACGAAAATTACACAAAAACGCGCAACACCTCTATATATATTTTTTTTTGTCTCCCCATCAAATATCAATTTGAAAAAAAAAAAATTCTAGCTGTATAACTTTTTTTAAGAAGTATAATTAAAGTATATAATATCAATTATGGGTGTTAAAGGTCTTAATCAATTAATAAAAGAGCATTCACCACATGCTTATAAAGAATTTCAATTAAAAAATTTATTTGGTAGAAAAGTTGCCATTGATGCATCAATGTGTTTATATCAATTTTTAATTGCAGTTAGACAACAAGATGGTCAACAATTAACTAATGAAGAAGGTGAAACTACATCACATTTATCGGGGTTATTTTATAGAACTATAAGATTGGTTGAAAATAATATTAAACCAGTATATGTATTTGATGGAAAACCACCAGTTTTAAAAGGTGGTGAATTAGAGAAAAGATTATTACGTAGAGAAAAAGCTCAAAAAGATATGGATTCTATAAAAGATCAAGGTACTGTAGCAGAAGTTATGAAATTTGAAAAAAGATTAGTTAGAGTATCAAGAGAACAAAATGATGAAGCTAAAAAATTATTAGAATTAATGGGTATACCAATAGTTGAAGCACCATGTGAAGCTGAAGCTCAATGTGCTGAATTAGCAAGAGTTGGTAAAGTTTATGCTGCTGCTTCTGAAGATATGGATACTTTATGTTATGAACCTCCTTATTTATTAAGACATTTAACATTTTCTGAAGCTAGAAAAATGCCAATTGATCAAATAACTTATAGTGAAGCAATGGAAGGTTTAAATATGTCAAAAGATCAATTTATTGATTTATGTATTTTATTAGGTTGTGATTATTGTGAAACTATTAAAGGTGTTGGACCAGTTACTGCATTTAAATTAATTAAAGAACATGGTTCAATAGATAATGTTATAAAATATATTGAAGAAAATCCAGGTAAAACAAAATTTAAAGTTCCTGAAAATTGGCCATATGATGAAGCAAGACAATTATTTTTAAAACCAGAAGTTAAATCTGGTGAAGAAATTAGTTTAAAATGGAAAGAACCTGATGTTGATGGTTTAATTCAATATATGGTTAATGAAAAAGGTTTTAGTGAAGATAGAATTAGAAGTGGTGCTGAAAAATTAAAAAAAGGTTTAAAAGCTGGTGTTCAAGGTAGATTAGATGGTTTTTTCACAGTTGTTAAGAAAAATGATGATAAGAATGATAAAAAAAGAAAAGCTCCTGCTAAAAAAGAATCTGCATCAAAGAAAAAGAGAAAGTAGATATAAAATAGGGTATTTTAATTCTGTAATATATGTATATTAATTATATTTTTTTTATTTTTTTTACAAATTTTGACTTTAATTAATCTTTTGCTTTTGGTTTCTTCTTTTCTGCTTCTGCTTCTTTTTCAGCTTCAATTTCATCAACGAATTTTTTAATTTCATCAATAGTCAATTGTTTTATAATACCATTAGGTTTCATTACACTTACTTCAATATTTTTAGCTCCTGTTTGTACAACTTCTAATAATGATTTAACAGTTAATTTTATAGTATCTTCTTCACTTAAATCTTCTTTATAATGTTTTTCTAAAAATTCTTTAACGGTTTTTGATGATCTACCAATTGCATGAGCTTTCCAAGCATTAAAAACACCAGATGGTTCAGTTTGATATAATTTAGGTACAGTATCATTTGAATCAAATCCAGCAATTAAAGTAGCAATACCAAATGGTCTAACACCACCCAGTTGAGTATATTTTTGTTGTACACCTGCTACATATTTAGTTAAATAATCAACACTTACTGCATCTTCCAACGTTAATTTATGAGATTGTGCTTCAACTCTAGCTTTATCAACTAATATTCTTGCATCAGCATTCAATCCAGCAAATGCTAATAAAATATGATGATCAACTTTACATATTTTTGATGGTGTAATTCTTGGATCTTGTAATTTTAATGTTGTTCTTCTTTCACATCCCAATACTACTGTATCTTTACCTTTTACACCTACTGCACAAGTACCTCTTTTAACTGCTTCAGAAGCATATTCAACTTGAAAAACATGTCCATCTGGTCTAAATATTAAATGTTAGTATATACTGAATTCAATATAATTCCAATTCAATTATTCATCATATACATACGAAAAAATTGACAATGCACTATCGTATCCACTCATTATTTAATCTATGTAATGTATTAAGTATATTTGGGGTCTAATTGACAAAAAAAATTTTAAGTTGATCTATGAAATTGATATTGGTGTTGAAAAACAGAATTGGTTTTTTTTTTTTTTGCCTCTGAAGTTTAAAACAGTATTGGAATTTTTTTTTTCTCTCTCACTGTTCTCAACTTTTTTTATTTATAATTTTTTTTTTTTTTTTTCATTGCATTTCATCATCTACTTAATATCAATGGGGAAAAAGAATAAACCAATTAAGGATCCCAAAAATATCCCAAATAAAGATAATTATACTAGAATAAATCATTTATATCAAATTAGTAATGAATTATCAAGTTCATTTCCAATATTATCTCGAGGTTTAAATAGAACTTTAGACTTGGTTGCAAAGAAAACTGTTTTGAAATTATCACCTAATATAAAACGTACAATTTGTAAAAAATGTAATAGTTTATTAATTCCTGGATTAAGTGTATCTATATATATTGAAAATCTTTCAAAATTAAAAACAGAAAATAATGATGTATTAATTAATAAATGTTTAAATTGTGGGAAATGTAAACGTTTTCCAATTGGTAAAGATCGAAATTATGTATTATTTCATGATAAAAATGAAGTTAAAGAAGAAGAACTATAAAATTATTTATTAACTTGGACCAATCATTTTTTCAGGTCTAACTAATTCATCAAATTCTTCAGATGATAACATTCCTAATTCTAAACAAGATTGTTTTAATGTTAAACCTTTTTTATGGGCATTTTTTGCAACTTTTGAAGCATTATCATAACCAATTTTTGGATTTAAAGCAGTTACCAACATTAAAGATTCATGTAATAATTTATCAATTTTATCTTTATTAGCTTGAATACCATCAACACAATGTAATCTAAAAGATCTTGATGCATCACTAATTAATCTTATAGAATTTAATAAATTATAAGCAATAACAGGTTTAAAAACATTTAATTCAAATTGTCCTGAAGCTCCACTAAATGTAATTGTAGAATTATTACCAAAAACTTGGGCGCATACCATAGTCATAGCTTCACATTGAGTTGGATTAACTTTTCCTGGCATAATTGAAGAACCTGGTTCATTTTCTGGTAATGATAATTCACCATATCCACATCTTGGTCCAGAACCTAAATATCTAATATCATTTGCAATTTTATTTAATGATACAGCTAAAGTATTTAAAACTCCTGAAGCTTGAACATATGCATCATGAGTAGCTAAAGCTTCAAATTTATTTGGTGCTGTTTTAAAATCATATCCAGTTAATTTTGAAACTTCATTTGCAATTTTAACATCCCAACCTTTTTTAGTATTTAAACCAGTTCCAACAGCAGTTCCTCCTTGTGCTAAATATAATAAATTTGGTAATGTGGTATTAACACGTTCAATTCCATTAATTAATTGTTGAACATATCCAGAAAATTCTTGTCCTAAAGTTAATGGAGTAGCATCTTGTAAATGAGTTCTACCAATTTTAATGATATTTGAAAATTCTTTTGATTTTGAATCCAATGAATCTTTTAATTTAGTTAATTCAGGTATTAATTTTTCATTAATTTCTAATACGGCTGCTATATGCATTACAGTTGGGAAAGTATCATTTGATGATTGAGACATATTACAATGATCATTTGGATGAACTGGTTTTTTACTACCTCTTTTACCACCTAATATTTCAATGGCACGATTAGATATAACTTCATTTGCATTCATATTAGATTGAGTACCTGATCCAGTTTGATATATAACTAATGGGAAATTATCATTAAATTTACCTTCAATAACTTCAGTTGCTGCTTCTTGAATAGCTTTTGATAATTTTGGATCTAATAAACCTAATTGTTCATTAACTATAGCTGCTGCTTTTTTTAAAATACCAAATGATTTAATTATAGGAATTGGCATTTTAATATCACCAATTTCAAAATTGGTTAATGATCTTTGAGTTTGTGCACCCCAATATTTATCACTTGGGACTTCAATTTCACCAAAAGCATCTGATTCAACACGTTTCGACATGATTAATTAGTTTGATAAAAAGAGAAAGAAAAAAAAAAGGGAATTTAAAATAGAAAATATTGAATTTATATAGAATTCTATAGGTCGGAGTTTTTTGAAAAAAAAAAAAAAAGTTTAAATTTTTTTTTTCCGGGTCCTTACATAATGGGATGAACCCCATGCCGTTTGGAATTTCGAACTAGAATGATACCACATTCTTAAATAATAATTTTAACTAATTTTATATTTATTTATTATTTTTTCATTATCTACATAAATTTTATAAATATTGTGAAGATTTAACTTTATTTCTTTGTTCTAATCTTTTTGGAGGTTCAACTTTAGCACCAGTCCATTTATAATGGAAACCAATTTCATGAGCTAAAATTTCACCAAATCCCAACATTAAACCATTAATAAATGGTAAAATTAAATTAATTGCTCCTTTTTTTAGTATTGACCAAACATCAATTGTAAATGTAACAGATTGTTTTTTAGATTTATTTTCTTCTTCTTCTAAAATTCTACTTTCTTCAATTAAATTTTCTGTATTTATAATATCTGAATTTGTTACAATTTCATCTGCAGATAATTGTTGTTTTAAAGCTGATAAATCATTTAATTCTGTAATTTCATCAACTACTGTATTTATTGAAGCTTGTTGTTCATCATATTCTTTATCTTCTGGTGTTAATGTTGCTGATTGTGAACTTATCTTATTTTCAGAATAAACTTCAGACATGATGTATTGATAATGATTTGTTAGACGTGAATGGGAATGTGAATGGGAATGTGAATCTTTAAAGGCAAAGATCAAATTTTTTTTTTAGTTTCAAATTTTTTTTTTTCCTTGTATCAAACACTAATATTTTATCTTCATATAGATATAACTAACACCAATAAGAGTCCACGTTTCAATTTCACAATATAATAAAAGTTAAACGTTCAAATATACATAATTAATCTAATCTATAAAATGTACATAATTTAATGTTCTTTTAAACCAACAGATTTACCTTCCCTCAATCTTTTTTCAGTTAAAGCAGCAATAATAGCAGCACCAACACCACTACCATCTTCAGCTGGAACAATAATAATTGGATCTTCAATATCATCACTCCATTCAAAGATATCTCTTAAAGCTTGAGCAGCTCTCTTTTTGAAATCTGGATATTTATTATAAACTGAACCATCAGCAGCACAATGAGCAGTTTCATAACCTCTTTTTTTACAAATGGCAGCAATACCACAAACTGATAATCTAGCTGATCTTTCACCAATTAATTCAGCAATACGACGAACAACTTTTCTTTCTTGAACAGTAGTTTCAATACCTAATTCTTGTTGGAATAATTCAGAAACATCTGATAAATTTTCAAATGGATCTGATTCAATTTTAGATGGGAATGAAGTATCTAAAATATATGGTTTTTTTAATTTAGATAAATCTTGATCTTTAAAGATTAATTTTTTTTCTTCAGCTAATTCTAATAAAATAATTCTTAAAATTTCACCTAAATAATAACCTGAATTCATTTTTTCAAAAGTTTGTTGACCTGGTCTTGGACTTTCTTCATCAATTTGAATATCATATTTAGTTCTTGGTAAATGTTTTCTTTCATTATCAAAAGCACCATATTCACAATTTATAGCCATTGGAGATTCTGGTGGAATATCTGAATAACATTGACCTTGTAATTTTGGAATATCTTTAACAACATCATAATAAGCACCATTGACACCAGTACCAAAAATTAAACCTAATTTAGCTTCTGGATCAGTATACATAGAAGCAACTAAAGTACCAGTAGTATCATTAATTAATGCAACAACTTTAATTGGAACACCAACTTTTTCAATGGCTTTTTGTAACATTGGAACAACATCATGACCTTCAACACCTTGAATTGCCCAACCTTTAGTCCATCTTTGTAAAATACCTTCGTTAATTCTACTTTGACTTGCTGGATAACTAAAAGTAAAACCTAATGGTAAATTTTTAGTACAACCAGTTGGGAACATTTCATCAACAAATTTTTTTAAAGATACTGCGATAAAGTCCCACAATTCGTCGGATGAGGCGGTTCTCATATGGCCTGGTAAAGCGAATTTAGATTGTGAAGTTTTAAAATCTCTATTACCACCTAAACTAACTAAAACAACTCTTAAATTGGTACCACCCAAATCAATTGCTAAGTAATCACCAGATTCTTTACCAGTTGGATATTCCATAACCCAACCAGGGATCATTGGAATATTACCACCTTCTTTGGATAAACCTTTGTCTAATTCAAAAATGAAATGTTCGACAATATATCTTAATGTTTCACCAGAAACAGTGAATTGATTTTCTAATTCGTGAACTTCATCTAATAAAACTTGAGGAACATCGGTGAATGTACCTTTTCTATGTTGTGGAGGTTTTGGACCTAAATGAACCATGTTTTGTTTGATATGATATTAAAATATTATTATTAAATTAATTGAATTAATTAATTAATTGAATAGAGGGAAAAAAGAAAAAGAAAGAAAAAAAAAAAAAATACAGGATTCAATTAAAATGAAATAAGAATTGAAAAGGGAGTTGAAACCAAGAGAAATTGATTTTCATATATTTATATGAATTTAAAAAAAAATTATGAACATGTTATGAAAAATTTCTACGTAATTTTGTAACCCCAAATTAATTTAAAAATTAATTTTTATTGTTCACCCTCGTGATGTCCATCTAGTCCAGAAATATCCGTTGTATTAAATTCACTAACTAAAAAGAAAAAACGGCCCTAGGTCCTCCATTTTTTTTTTTCTTTTTCTTTTTTGCTTGCACATTTGTTTCTATTTTTTCTACTGAAACAATAAACAATATTATTATATTATATTATTTAACATTTAACATGCGAGGCAGAATAACTTTGGGATAATCCGAATAAAAAATAAAATATTGTAAAATATTTATTGTTCTATTTTGAAATATTAACTAGAATTTTATGTATGTCTGAATACCATCACCATACATTATAAAACGTTTTCTTGGTCCAAAATGACCCCACCTTATGAATATTTACTGTTTTATTCAATTATTTTTTATTATTCATTGGTATAATTGTGCATAGAATATCGTGATTATAACTTTGGGGGTTTTGGGGTTTCTGGAGAATTTTTTGCGACACAAATTGTCAATCGTCGAATCAATTTAACTCTTTACTTTAAATGCGTTATATATGTATAGAGATGGTGAAACATTTTTCAATAACTCGATACACAAAACAACTTTATTATAATTGATTGGTGTTCAGTTTTAAATTTCGGATTAATTTTTTTGTTTTTAACTTTATAATTGTCAACTCATAAATTCGTAAAACCTTTCTATATAATTTATTTATTTTTTTCTTTCCAAAACTTACCAAATTTCTCTTGTTGCTTTATCAAATTCTTTCATAGCATCACTCAACCCTTTTAAATCGTTTTTAATTTGAACAATATATTTATCAATATCTTCAAAATTTGCTTTATTATAAACTATATGATTTTTCATTTCTAAATCATCATCATTTTTAAAAAATAAATCAATTTTTTCTTCTTTTATTTTTCTTTTCATATAATCATTTTCATTTTCTTTATTTTCATGAACTATATTTTCTTCATCTAATAAATTTGTTGATGGTGTTGTATTACTTGTATTAAGTTGATATAATTGTTGTTTTTGATGTTGAACATTTAAATCATTAAATTTTTGTACTGACATAGTAGTTAATAATTTTTCTTGCAGTGATTTTAATTTATTTAATTCTCCATTAAATTTATCATTAAAAAATGAACCTTTTATTTTAACTTCATTAGCCATATTTTTAACATCATCTAAAACATCAATTTGTGTCCATAATTTATCCAGATATGTAACACTTGGTTTTGCACTTGGTATTCTATCTATTGTTCTTAAACTTTGATTATCTTGATTAGTTGGAAAATAACTATCTGTATTATTTGTATTTGATCTTGATAATTTATAACTACTTATACCCCCAGCACTTGAATTTGATCTATGATTTTTAGGTACATATTGTGGTATTAAATTTGACAAATTGGATGATATGGAAGTTGAAACAGAATGTTGTCTTGGTACCGCTAGCTTGTTGGAATCAGATCCATTTGTGGTCTCAGGTTGTAAATTATTACTCATGATGTGTGTGATTATTGTTGTTGCCTTTCGCTCCAAAATGCTGTGACGATTTTTTGTTTGTTGATAATTATGATTTTTTTTTTTTAGTTAATTTTTTTTTTTAATTTAATTATATAAGTTAGCCCCATCAATTATTCGAAATATCAATATGAAAGAATGTCAACATCTCCTAAATTTTCTTTAACATCACAATTAGATTTATCACCTTCACCACCAAATACTCAATATAATTCCCCAATACGAAATCTTAGTGTTAAACCATGGAAGAAATTATTATATTTAAAACAACCATATCCAGATAATTATACTGATCAATCATTTTTATCACAATTGAAAAGAAATACAACTGTTGCTAAATATTCTTATTCTCGATTAGTTGATGATTTTTCATTGATTGTATTTTATATTTCAAGTATTTTATTAGTTATACTTATGTTTATTGGAATTTATATACATCATTGGGATGCAACTATATTTACTGGATTTACAACATTTATATCTTTAATTATATTAATATTACTTAAAGATGAATCTATGAATGTTAAATCATTTATATTAATTATATTTATATTATTTTTTTGTTCACCTATTTTAAAATCATTAACTAAATCAACTTCATCAGATTCTATTTGGGCAATTTCATTTATGTTATGTCTTGCAAATACTATTTTTCATGAATATTCAAATAATGATAATTATAAACCTATAATATCAACAAATATTTCATTATCTAATGCAATTGTATTAGCATCACGATTAAATTCAACATTACAAGTCTTTTTATTTGTATTATATTCAATTCAAATTAATATTTTATTACCGTTGTTTGATTCAAAACTTAGACAATTAAATTATAAAAAAATACATTATTTACTTTTATTTATAATATTTAATATGGTTAATTATTTAATTTTTAATTTATTAAATTATCAATTTTTATTATATTGGTTAATGTCAGTAATTTTAATACTATTTATAATGCCGGGATACTTTTTATCATTACAAAGATATAAAAATGAATTACAAGGTCCGTGGGATATAGCAAAACCTAAATTAAATAGAGATAGAGATCTATAATAATCTAATATATAACTAATTTTATAAATTTGATAGTCGTGCAATAAAAACTCTAACTACCAAAATCTGATAAAACGCACTTGGTGAAAAAAAAAAAAAAAAATAAAATATCAACTAAAAAAAAAAATCTATAAAATATCTACAGTTGACTTTCAACCAAATACAAACTCCTCAATGGCAGCTGACGAAAAACAATCACCTGCTAATCCATCAGCAGCAGCTCCAAATGCTACGCCTAATACACCTGCTAATCCTTCCCAACCACAACTGCAGTCAGTTCAAGCAGCTCCAAATCGACAACAACAACAAACACAACAACCAGCAGGTAATGCAAGACCTCCACAACCAAGAACAAATCAACCACAATATTCACAAGCTGATTTGAATCGAATAGTGTTGGAATATTTAAATAAAAAAGGGTATCATCGTACGGAATCTATGCTTAGATTAGAAAGTTCAAATACACCAACTCCACCAGTTGCACCAGTAACCCCGGCCACAACATCATTAGCATCAGCTCAAGAAATAAAGTCAACAGATTCAAAAAATGATATAAATGATAAAGAATTAAAAGATAAATTGAGTAAAAGTGAACATGAATTAAGAGAATTGAGAGAAAAACAAATCAAAGTTGAAAAAGAATTAAGAGAAGCAAAAGATCGTGAAATTAGATTAGCTAAAGAAAAAGATTTAAAAGAATTAAAAGCTTTGGAAGCTAAAACTAAACGAGATAATGATCCACAAACTTATTTTACTGGATATTCAATGTTAAGAAGATGGGTTGAATCATCATTAGATTTATATAAACCAGAATTATCAAGAATATTATATCCATTATTTATTCATTGCTTTTTAGAATTAATTTCAAATTCTCATGTTGAAGCAAAGAATTTTTTTGATAAATTTAAAAGTGATCATATAATTTTACATGGTGATGAAATAAATAAATTTGCAGGATTATCATTACCAGAACATTTACAAGAAAATGAATTAGCAATTGCATATAAAAAATATAAATATCGTATATTAGTTTCAAAAACTTCATTAAATTTATTATTATATTTTTTACATGAAAATGAAGCAGTTGGTGGTGCAATTTTAATACGTATAATAAATCAATATTTAGAACCAGTTATATCAAAAAATAGAACAGATAAAATTGATCAAGAAGGTGAAGCAAATCCTGAAGAAGGTATATCAGAATATATTGCAAATACAAATGAAATTGAAAAATTTAATAATGAAAAAGAAGTTAAATTAGGTAAATTTCCAATAGATCCAGAAGTTTCAAAAGAAATTGAAGCTGAATTAAAAGTTAAAGATGAAAAAATTGATTCAGTTAATGGTAAAACTTTAAGTGAAGAATTTCAAGAAATGATAAAACCTGATCAAGATTCACCTGCAAGAGAATCATTACCATTACCTTTAAAAGATTCTTCAGATATTAAAAAAATGATTTTACAAGTTGAAGATTCTAGATCAAAAATAAAATTAGGTGCTATACAAGCAAGTTCACCATCAGTTTGTATGTATACATTTCATAATACAAATAATGATATGACATGTATTGATTTTAATGAAGATTCAAATATGGTTGCAGCAGGTTTTCAAGATAGTTATGTTAAATTATGGAGTCTTGATGGTAAACCATTAAAATCAGTATTAAAAAAAGATCGTAATATAAGTAATGTAAGAAAATTAATTGGTCATAGTGGACCAGTTTATGGAGTATCATTTTCACCTGATAATAAATTTTTATTATCATGTTCAGAAGATAAAACTGTTAGATTATGGTCATTAGATACTTTTACAGCATTAGTTTCATATAAAGGACATAATCAACCAATTTGGGATGTTAAATTTTCACCATTGGGTCATTATTTTGTTACAGCATCACACGATCAAACAGCAAGATTATGGGCAACAGATCATATATATCCATTAAGAATATTTGCAGGACATATAAATGATGTTGATTGTGTTGAATTTCATCCAAATTCAAATTATGTATTTACAGGATCAAGTGATAAAACATGTCGTATGTGGGATGTTCAAACGGGACATTGTGTAAGAATATTTATGGGACATACTAGTGCAATTAATTGTCTTGCAGTTAGTCCTGATGGTAGATGGTTAGTAAGTGCAGGTGAAGATAGTATGATTAATTTATGGGATATTGGATCAGGTAGAAGATTAAAAACAATGAAAGGACATGGTAGATCATCAATTTATTCATTAGCATTTTCTCGTGATGGAACTATATTAGTAAGTGGAAGTAGTGATAATAGTGTTAGAGTTTGGGATATTAAAAAGAATACAAATGATGCTGGACCTGAACCAGAAGCTTTTATAACAGATAATAAATCAAATGAAGATGGAAATTCTCAACAATCAGTTAGAAAAGATGTTATAGCAAGTAGTGATCATATGACAGCATTTTTCACTAAAAAAACACCAGTTTATAAAGTTCATTTTACTAGAAGAAACTTGTGTCTTGCGGGCGGTGCGTTCCAAGGCTGAACGGCATTGCCTCTACCACTGCCACTGCCACTAACGCGATCATCGGTCAACCAAAACAAAAACAACAAAAACAACAATAAAAAAAATAGTATATATGTAAAACTAAGATAAAATGTAATTAATATATAAGAAAAATAAATTGTAATTGGATCATTTTCATTATAATTGTAGAAAAAAATATCTTTTCTTTTTCAATTTTTCAAAATGTGGAAATATGAATTTTGAATAAAAAATATTATTTTTTTATTATTTTCGCTTTTTGTTATCTGAACGAATACGAATCGTGAATTTTATTTTATTTATTTTTTTTACAGTGAGCGAATATTAAATAATCAATGTGCTAATAATTTCATACAATTATGGGGTAAACTGGGTAAAGGAAAAGATTTGAAATTTAGTAAAAGATAACTATAGTTCTATTTTTAATCAATATTTCAATTTCTCTATTCATTCATTCAATACCTCAACTTTAACTTTATTTTTTTTTTGTGTGCTAAAAATAGAAATAGTACTATTCTTTGATTTTATTATTAAAAAGCCTTGTTTGAGTATTGTTAGAGAAATACATAGAAAAACAACAAAAAGATTTAACGATTTATAATAATATATCTCTTATTTCATTCATGGAAAACACCCTCAAACACGAAAAAAATTTTTGAATCAAAAGATAAGATAAATAAATAATACATACCATCTTGCCAAGGCTGTTTTTATTTTTTTGTAGTTTAGATTTCGTTATTTGAAAAAAGATGAATTCATTTAGTTGAGTTGGTTAAGTTAGTTAGAGAGAGCCACCACCACCACCACAGCTAAATATTTTTTTATTTTTATTATTTTTTAATTTGTTTCTTTTTGCAATAATTTACGGTGGAGTTGAGAAACTAAACTTTTAGTTTTTTTTACTCTATTTAGAAGATTAGAGAATATGATACTTATAAAATAATTTGAAATTAAAAATTATACATTTAATTTATATTTTTTAAATTCCCAAACATACTAACCATTCAATTAATTAACTAAAATAAGACTAATTATTAACTATCAAGTACTAATCATTTATTTTGCTAAAAATATTATATTATATTATATTATATTATATTTCGTTGTGGTCGTCGTGGTTGATGCACATGGGCTTTGCATAATTAACTTAACTTGTAAAAATATATTGCAAATCCACGAACCATGCCATAATATTTTTGTTGAAAAATTAAAAACACTTGAACGAAAAGAATAAAATATTCGTGTTTTTTTGTGATATCTTTAAAGAGGTCGTTTTATAAATTCTTTGAGTTCCTTTGTTAACACTAAGAACTCTTTCTCTTTAAACTTTAAACTTGAAACACAAAAAAAAAAATCTCTAAAAATAAAATAATAAATGAATATGTTGAAAATTATTTTTAAATTTTTTTTTTATGAAGAAAAATGTACAAAAGATAATTATAAAAATAAATTTTAGAAAAAAAATAAAGAGGGTATTGTATGCTTTTACATTATTATTTTATTTTTTTTTTTGTTTTTTATCATTGCCCATTTTTATTTTTAAACTTTGCAACTGTTTGGTTTGATATTTTTAGCAATTTACGTTATTTTTGAATAATTTTATTAAATATTCAAAATATAAAATAATATTTTATCCATATTGTATATTTTCCGAAACAGAGTGAGAGAGAAAAAAAAAGTGTATAAATACCCCTTGATAATTCAATATTTTTTTTCATTCAAATATATTTTTCTTTTTCTTTTCTTCATTATATATTCAAGAATATTTATCATTCCTTTATATTAATAAATAACATACATACTTCAAAATGAAATTCTCAACTACTTTATTAGCTTTATCAACTGTTTTCATTGCTGTTCAAGCCGCTGATTCATCATCATCATCTGCTGCTTCATCATCAAAAGCTTCATCATCTGCTGCTTCTTCATCTGCTGCTTCATCTTCAAAAGCTTCATCATCTGCTTCATCTTCAAAAGCTTCTTCATCAGGTTCTGCTTCAGCTGCTGCTTCATCATCAACTAAAGCTTCTTCATCATCTTCCTCATCAAAAGCTGGTGTTGCTGGTTTCAATGCTGGTTTAGTTGGTTCAAGTGGTTTAGCTGCTGTTGCTGGTTTATTATTATTATAAGTTTCTTAATTTATATATAGTATTATTATAGCTGCTTATGTAAACGTTTCTGTATTAAACTTTTGTTATTTTTAATATATGTTAACAATTGATAGATGTTTTTTTTGAAAAATTCGTTATATTGTAGAGCGATTATTCTAGGCTGTAAAATGAAAAAAAAAATAGACCAATTGCCGGTAAACGTGGGGAATGTAAGTTAGCTCAGGTCAGGTCAGGTAATATTGAAGATTTAAACTGCTCCTCCTATTTTTTTGTTTTGGTTGAATTCTAGTTTTAGTTTTTGTAACTAATTTTCATGTAATTCGGTAGAAAATAGAAAATGTTTTGATTTATTCTGTAATTTTGCAGTTAAATTTTAATGTACCAATTACAATAAAAAAAAATTGACGCAGGAGAAAAACAAAGTGAAAAAAAAAAAAAAAAAGGTAAAAATTTTTGTTTTACAGTTTTGCCAAGAAAAAATTTATTGACGTTTTTTCATCAAGATTTTATCGAAAAGATCTTCCATTAATTTTTTCTTGTTCTTTTTTAAATAGAAGTTTTTTGGTACCTCAAATCTATTCTTTTATTTAAATCTAATATCTTCTAATCTTTTTTTGAAGAGTTTATGAGTATTTTTTTTTTTCAATTTATTTCAATTTATTTCAAATTTGATTTGCAGGGTTATAGATTTTTACATTTTACATTTTAGAGAATATTTTTTTTTTATTTTTTTTTTTATTTGAGGGAATAATATTTTTTATGTTTGCATTCTCTTTATAACCAATACCAAAAATATCTCTATTTTTAGATATTATAGGGGCTTTTTGAAATAAGATTTATATCTCCTGTTTCATTTTTATTATCTTTATCAACCAATAATAAATAATAATGAAATGTTAAAACTTTAATAAAATATTTCTATTTTTATATATTTTTATCATAAAATAAAAAAGATATCTAGAATATTCAGTTTACAAGACTATTATTATGGAATAGAATTTTGCATCATTTCTTTTTTTTTTTATTTCCATAATTATTACCAGTTTTAGTAAAAAAAAGACAACTAAAAGAACATATATGCAGAATCTCCAGAGATCCAGAACTTCATACTAAAAAAGAAATCAATAATATATTTATTTTCGAGATAACCAACTAAGAGCATTAAACAACAAACTTATATAATCAACCATAAGAAATTTTAAAGTTTTTATCATTTGAGGCTGAACTGAAAGTATACGAAAAACTTTAAACAGTAAGTTTTTATTTGAATGCTATAATATTTTTTGTTCAAAGGCGGGTTCAACATGTTTTGTTTTTCGTCGTAGTTTAAAATTATGAAAAAATGATATGATTTAATTTGATAAGGAAATTATCCAATAAATGAAAAAAAAAAATAATTATACACAATTATATATATCATTCATGAAAATTATTGGAAAATAGATTAAATTGACGTAATTTCACGAAGTGTGTGCAGTATATATATATATATATATAGTTCAATAGAGATTAATTAACAAAAGAAAATTAATAATTAAAATTTAATAAATTATTAATTAAAAGCCATAATATAGTAATTTTCCTGTGTTAAATTTATCATTTGTGAATTTATATGCAATATTCGACTTAATATTAAATCATCAAGGTATGACTTTGGTTATTAACCATGATCTCTTCAACAAATCTTATAATAAGACGTTTGAACTATTAGTTCCCTGTATAGCTATGAACTTTGTGATTATTTCCTCCTGTTCCGGTATATATCAATAAAAAATGAATTATAACCTGGGGTTTTATTTACTTATATATATTTATATTTTCAATTTTTCTTCATTTTTTGGCTCAAATATTCATAAATTTTTTTCAAACGACACATTTCGGTTAAAAAGAAAATAATTGATTAGAATCATATGGTGACAGATGTAATTATCATTATAAATACATTAGTGGTTATATCAATTGTATTTAAGGATAAATTTAACAATGCAGTGGTTTCGAAATCGTGCCACTCTTTTGTTTTTCCAGTTTTCATTGTTAACATGAATCCATATTAGTTCATTGTTCCTAAATATATTGATTTTACATTAATTACAGTCGCAAAAAAAAAAAGTCTTGTCGTATTTTTATTGTCTCGTTTTTCATGTCATGTCATTGAAATAAATTTTATGGTGGTAACTAATTTCGGGTCTATTTCTCTTCGTCTTAATGCGGGTTAATTTTAAGAGGTGTATTAATTTGTTTTAATCGTCAATTCAAAGTCCGAAACGATCTAATTTTATTTACTCCACTTAATTAGGAGATCTTTACTCCAATTTTTAAACAGATTACATAGATGTTACTCTCTACCTCCACTTGAAAAATACTCACCATAAATCAAATGAATGAATAAATTATTTTTGACGAAAAGAGTAAAGTTATAAGATTAAAGTTATTTGAGTTTTTTTCACAGGAAATGTCAAGTTTGAAAAGAATGAAATTAAACAAAAAAAAAAAACGTTTTTTAGTTTTTTTTTAGATTGCAAAAAAAACTATTGTTTGTTAATTATTATGTATATTTTTTTTTGCAGTGTTATAGGCTTAGACTAAAAATTTATTAGTAATATGAACTTATTTTTGACACATTGTTTAATAAGAGGTTTGCTATTAAAGAACAATAAGTATTTATTACAATTGTACCATTTCTTTGAACCCACCCCCTTCTTCAATAGACAATAGATAACCATTAAATACTGTAAAATTTGAATATCTTATGAAATTAATATTAAATGAAAAATGACGAGAAATACAACCGGTATCAAACATCGTCATCATTTGTTTCATTAATTAATGAAGAAAGGTAACAATAATCAAAAAATAATGTAATAGTCTTGTGTTGCATTTCAATTGTTCATTATTTTTTTTTCTTGAATCTCTTTAAAGAGAGAAAAAATTCAAAACGAAACGAGAAGCCTAAAAACTTTTTTAATCTTTTATCCGAATCAGGTAAAGTGTATTTTTATATGCAGGCTGTTTATTATTAGTTTCCCCACTTGGGTTTTTTTTTAAGTTATTTCCATCATCATCTAAATATAAGAAAATACTTCATTATTATATTATATTATATTATATAAATCTCCAAATATCCAAAACTCGAAGATTTTAAAAACTTTTAACTTTTTCTAATTCTTAATTATTTATACCCAATATACAAAAGGACCCTTATTTTTAGTTCAATACTTCCTCCATTCATTCAAAAAAAGAAAAAAATCTTTTAGAAAAAAGTTTAGATACATACAATATATATATATACATAAAATCATAATGAAATTCACATCAATAATTTTTGGATCATCAACATTTTTTTTATTATCAATAGTTAACGCAGCAGATGAACAAGATGTAGAATTTTTAACAGCTTTAGTAAATGATTTTCAAAGTCATAAAGCTGATTATTTAAAATTTTTACAAACTGCCAAAAATGTTCCAAGTCAATTAGAAACTTTTGCAACTCAAGTTATTACTTATACTGATGATTCTTATACTACTTTATTAGAAGATTCAAATTTTGATGTTACAACTTTAGAAAATTATGCAACTGGTTTACCTTGGTATACAAGAATTGAAGCTGCTATTGGTGATTCAGGTTCTGCAACTGCAACTGCTACTTCAACAAGTTCAACAAGTTCTTCAAGTTCAACAAGTTCTACTTCAACAAATTCAAAAAGTTCTAGTTCTAGTTCTTCTCGTTCTGGTTCATCTACAATTACTACATCTACACGTTCTGGTTCAACATCATCTGGTTCAGCAAATTCTGTTTCTGGAAGTACTACACAAGCCTCTGGTTCTTCATCTATTCCTCCACTTCCTGAATCAAATCTTGGTTCTTCAGGTTTAATGGCTCCTGTTGGTGCCGTTGTTGGTGCTTTGGCGTTTGCATTAATGTAAAATTAATTTCCTTAATAATAATAAAAAAATACAAAAAAAAAATTAAAAATAAAATAAAATACAATATTTTGACAATATTAGATACAAAAGTTTACGATTACATTTATTTATGAAAATAGTTTAATAATATATACCCCCTCACATTATACCGTTTTCTTTTCTTTTCTTTTCTTTTCTTTCTATGCTGTCATAAATAATTCTAAATATTTTAAATTCCATAAAAAATTATCAAAACATTCTATTGGTAACCAATCCAGATCATTATCATTATAAATTTCTTCTTTAATATAATTAATTAAATAATTTAAATTTTTATTTAATAATTTTAATCCCATTTCAAATTCTTGATTTATATATAATATATTACCTTCAAAATCACTAATTTTTTCATTAAATTTTGAATCATAATATAATGGAAATTTAAAATTTTTTTGATTCTGTTGTTGTTGTTTTGATATAATTGGATATTTTTCTGAAATTTCATCAATTATATAACTTTGATTTCCATGAACAATCATTTTATATTTTAAATTTATATTTATTATTGATATAATATTATTTATTAATTGTATAATAAATGATAAACATGAATTAATTTGTAAATTATTAAAATTTTTTAATTGTTCATCATTTATAAATTCTGGTTGATAATATAAATTTTTTAAATTTGTTTCTGAATAATATACTATATTTAATAAATTTTTAATTGATGTTGGAAATTCATAACCTAATATAGTAAATTTTGATTCTATATTATCAATTGGAAAAATTTGTTGTAAAATTTTTATAAATTCTGATAATTTTAATTTAATTTCTGAATTTATTACTAATTTTGATTTTTCAATTGATTCAATTTCATTATCAATTAATTCTAATTTATTTTGTACCATATCTTGTTCATTTGTAAATTTATTAATATATTCATTAAATAATTTAATTTTAGTTTTTAAATTATATATTTTATTTAAATTTGTTTCATTAAAATTTTTTAAAAAATTTATATTATTAATTAATTTTAAATTATTAAATTTTAAATTCTCTATTATAATTTGTAAATTATTTAAATTTTCTGGTTCTATATTTGATAAAAATTTATTAATTTGTTTATTTAATTTATGTTTTGATATTGATAATTCTTTATTTGATTTATATAAATTATTAATTGATCTTATTGTATCAAATGAATAAGAATTTAAATATACTCCATGTCCATTTAAATTTGATAAATTATTATTATCAGGAACTTTGTTAGTTAACATATTCGGAAATGTATACCATCTATTATTTAATTTTAATAATAATGAATTTGATTTAAATAAATCTGATTTTAAATCAGAAATAGGTATTAATTTTAATAAATTTAATTTATAAATAGTTAACAATTTCCAATTATCATCATCATTATCATCATTTGAAGGAACTTTAAACCATAGTTTAATTACAAATTTATTTATATTGGGTGGTATATAAGGTAAATTTATATCAAATTGTGGATTTATTTCATTATCAATAATTTCACTAATATATAATAATTTATTAGATTTTAATAAATGAATCGATATAAATGTAGTTGTTATGAAATCTCGATTAATTTTAATTGAATCATTTTCTATATCTTGTATACTTAACGTACTTCTACGTCGATTAAGTCCTCTATATGGTGATATTTGTTGTTGAATTGATGATGTTGCTGTTGTCTGTTGATTTTGTTGTGATTGTTGCTGTTGCTGCTGCTGTTGTTGAGATTTTTGATTTAAATTATAAAATTTAATACAACGTAGATCGAATAATTTTCCATGGTAGAAATTGATGCTATCTTGATTATTATTGTTGTTGTTATGATTGTTATTGTTACTATCTATGTCATGATTGTTGACGTGGTAGTTATTATTATTATCATAAAGATTATTATTACTATTATTATTCATTGGTTAATACATTTGATGAAGTTTTTGAAATATATTTGATAATTGATTTGGAAATACAATTTAGTATACACAACTGATATCTTTAAGGAGTAGTATATTAATGGAATTAAGATGAATTTGATGTAAGACTAATTTCCTTTTGAGTTACAAAATACCAAGAGGGAAAAAATTTAATTTAATTAAATAGACTTCGTTTAAAATTTTCACTTGATTTTTTTTTTTTTCCAAATTTCAATTTGATTTCCCCAAATTATTAACAATATTCAGATCTAATTCTACAAAATTCAGTTTTAAAAACAACTATTAATAAAGAAACACCTTTTCAAAATCATTTAAAATCCCATACAGATTGCTTAATAATATTAGATATACGATTCAATAATAATAAATCTCTAAATATAGACCAAAAAAAAAAAAAAACGAGAGAGAGAAAAAAAATATTTCTCTTGAAACAATAAAAATTAAACAATATCAACAACAAACTTTACCAATTGATTGATATACTGAAAAAGAGTCTATAATTGAATAATGTCTGAAAAGAAACGATTTGGAAGGATTTCTTCTATTTTCGGTCAGCATTCAAGTAGTGCAAGCTCGTCCACTCATTCAACAAAATTGAATCATAATACAACTTCAAATACTACAACATCAGTTTCATCATCCAGAGGCATCTCGCCAAATCCAACTTCAACTTCAACTAATAGAGGTTTGAATAAACCTATGTTAAATAATAATAAACTCACTGTCAAATCAGTTTCACCTTCTATATCTCATATACCTACTACCCCAAGACAAGGATTATCTCAAAAATCATCAAGTAGTACTTTAAGACCTGCAATTATAAATGAATCTTCTACTAGTCCCAACCAATTAAATAATTCAAAATCTATTGAGAATTTACCTAGACAATCGTTAAAAGTAGAAGATATATATGATAATCATCTTCAAAATACTTTATCACCAGCATCTACAACTTCACCATATTCATCATCTGGTAAACTTAGAAGAAAACCTCCAAGTGATTTAGATTCATTTGATTTTGGTGATTTTGGTCGTACTTCTCCTTTAAGAAGTCCCGCATCATCTTCTAATGATGTTAGAAGTGAAAGTCTTGATATTATGGCAGATTTAGAAACTGAAATTGATAATTTTTTACAATTTGAAAATAGTAATGATAATAGACTAACTAATATTTCAAGTAATAATTCATATAAATATAGTTCATCAAGTGACGAAAAAAATAATGAATTTGAATTAAATATGAGTAGATCAAAACCATTGGTTGGTTTAGCTGATATGGTAAGTCATCCATCTTCTGATCAATCATCATCAGATCAATCAATACCTTATCCTTTAGATTCTTTAATTTCAACCCCAACTGAATCTCCTGATCAATCTCCAAAAATAATACAAAATGATTTTATGACTAATGATAATATAATACCCAATGAAAATCAACAATATCAATTTGATTCTTCATCATCTTCAAAATCTTCATCTGTTGCATCATTCCTGTCACCAACTCAAAATAATCCAACAATGTCAAGAGCTTCATCATTTTATGATCCACTTTTAACTACTCCTGGTGTATCATCAGCTTCTTCATTAACTAATATACCAGAACTACAACAACAGACCACAGTTCCAATATCAACACAAAGTACAAGATCTTCATTTACACGTACTCCAACTGTTTCAAGAATTCAACCAAGTAGACATTCAGCACAAAATTCACATGGTCTGTTACCACAAGTTCAAGAACTACAACAACAAGGACAACCACCTTATCCACTGAAACAATCAGTAGTAGAACAATCTACATATGCATTAACTAAGTCACCAACAACAATGACTTATGGATCTTCACAACGTAGTTATTATCATCGTCCATCATCATCTATTGGATCAATAAAAAGTTCAAATTCTTATAGAAATGTTAATTTATCTGCTTTGAAAAAAACTATAAATTTAAAACCTGGTGAAGGTGAAAGATCTTATTATGTTTATTCTATTAGAAGAAGTGCAGGTACTGCTTATAATGAACTGGGCCCTTCAAAATGGAGATTACCTGTTGGTATATTACCTATTGATAAAGCTGCATTAAAAGAAAATTCTAATGGTAAATATAAAAGATTAATTGGTGCTAGTAGTTATAGTAATAGAACAATTAAAAAAACTAGTGGAGTTGAATTGAAACATGGACATTTAAAACCAAGATTATTAGCTGCTGAAATTGATGAAGGTGATGATTTTACTAATTTACTGTTGGGTAAAACTACTAAAAATTCTTCAACTTCATCAACTAAAAATAATAATGGTGATGATAGTCAATCAACAAGTAATAAAGTATCTCGAGATAATTCATTAAAGAGAACAACAACTGATATATCATTATTAACCGGTGATACACAAAGTATATCAACTTCAAATACAAATGATATTAATAGAAATTCAGGTACTACTACACTTAATAGAACAAGTTCTATAAATTCAAGTAATTCTTCTGGTAGTATCAATGATAAAAAATTATCAAATACTGGATATTATCAACATCGTGGATATAAATATGATGAAGATGATGATGAAGAAATTGTAGAACAAGAACAAGATGGTAATAATGAAACTAATGGTTATTCATATAATAATAATAACCCTGTCTTTAATTTACATGGGAAAGATTCTGATGAAATGGATGTTGATGATGACCGTCCAAGATTAGTATTGGCTAATCCTGATTATGATTCTGATGATAGTGATTAAAAAAAAAAAATTAAAAAAAAAATTTAGAATACAAAAATAAAACTAAAACTAAAATTAAATTAAAATTAAATTAAAAATAAAATAAAAGACTTTTAAATCTTAATTAATTAATATATAATATAGTTAAAATTTTTATAGTTCGTAATATATTTATTCGTTTTTATAATTCTTAATTATTAAGAATGTTACAGCTACCATGTGTAAATAGGTCGTGTAAACTTTGTAGTAAAATTTTCCAATTTTTTGTCAACACGTCGATCAATCTTTGAAAAAATAAAAAAACAACACTATTGAATAATCTCAATTGATCTTCTCGAAACCAAACTACAACAATGAGTGATAGTGGTTACACATTGATTTATGAGCCTAATACGGCTAGTAAAACATCAGTCAATGAATTCAAAAATTTATTAGAAAAAGGTAAAGATGATGTTAAAGTAGATACCATGAAAAAAATTTTAATTTCAATATTAAATGGTGATCCATTACCTGATTTATTAATGCATATTATAAGATTTGTAATGCCTTCAAAAAATAAAGAATTAAAAAAATTATTATATCATTATTGGGAAGTTTGTCCAAAAATGGATGAAACTGGTAAAATGAGACATGAAATGATTTTAGTATGTAATGCAATTCAAAGAGATTTACAACATCCAAATGAATATATAAGAGGTAATACTTTAAGATATTTAACTAAATTAAAAGAACCTGAATTATTAGAAACTTTAGTTCCTAATGTAAGACAATGTTTAGAACATAGACATGCTTATGTACGTAAAAATGCTGTTTTTGCACTTTGGTCAATTTATAAAGTTAGTGATCATTTATGTCCAGATGCTGATGAATTAATTTATAAATTTTTAATTGAAGAAAGTGATTCTGTTTGTAAAAGAAATTCATTTGTTTGTCTTGGTGATTTAAATAGAAATGCTGCTTTACAATATATTCAAGATAATATTACTTTAATTGAAACTTTAGATCCATTATTACAATTAGCATTTATTGAATTTATTAAAAAAGATTCTATAACTAATTCAAATTTAAAACAACAATATACTCAATTAATTACTGAAATTGTTGAAAGTTCTTCAAATGTTGTTATGTATGAAGCTGCTAATACTTTAACAGTTTTAACTTCAAATCCTCAATCAATTTTATTAGCTGCTAATAAATTTGTTGAATTAGCTACTAAAGAAGCTGATAATAATGTTAAAATTATTACATTGGAAAGAATTAATCAATTACATAAACAACATCCAGGTGTTTTACAAGATTTATCATTGGAAATTTTAAGAGTTTTATCATCACAAGATTTAGATGTTAGAAAAAAAGCTTTGGATGTTACATTACAATTTATAACTTCAAGAAATGTTGAAGATGTTGTTAAATTATTAAAAAAAGAATTACAATCAACTGCTTTATCAAATGATGATAAAAATGCTGAATATAGACAATTATTAATTAATTCTATTCATCAATTGGCTATTAAATTTAGTGAAGTTGCTGCTAATGTAATTGATTTATTATTAGATTCAATTGCTGATTTGAATTCAACTGCTGCTTATGAAGTTATTACATTTGTTAAAGAAGTTGTTGAAAAATTCCCAGATTTAAGACAATCAATTTTAAAAAGATTAATTTTAGCTTTACCTCATGTTAAAAGTGGTAAAGTTTTTAGAGGTGCATTATGGGTAGTTGGTGAATATACTTTGGAACAATCATTAATTCAAGATTCTTGGAAATACATTAGATCAAGTATAGGTGAAGTTCCAATCATTGCAAGTGAATTAAAACTGAAAGAACCTAAAAAAGAAGAAGATCATGAAACTGGTGCAACTAAAAAGAAAGGTCCAACCGTTTTACCAGATGGTACCTATGCTTCAGAAACTGCATTAACTTCAGAATCAGTTTCTTCAACTGAAGATGAATCTAAAACTCCAATTAGAAAACAAATACTTGCAGGTGATTTCTATTTAGCTGCTGTTTTATCTTCAACATTAGTTAAATTGATTTTACGTTTACAAAAATTAAATACTCCTGCTAAAATTTTAAATCCATTAAAAGCTGAAGCTTTATTAATTATGGTTTCTATATTAAGAGTTGGTGATTCAGCATTAGTTGCTAAAAAAATTGATGAAGATTCTGCTGATAGAATTTTATCATACATTAAGATATTGAATGATGAAGAAGATATTAAATATATAGAATCAGGTTTCTTGGAAGATACAAAAGATGCCTTTAAAGCACAAATTAATGATGCTGAATTGAAAAAAGCTGAAGAATTATCTCATGAATTACATCAAAATGCTGAACAAATTGATGATTCTATATTATTCAGACAATTGGATGAAGATAAAAAATCATCAAGTAAAAATAATGATGATATTACCATAGGTTCAAGTAGTGACATCAAGAAAGAAGATTTATCTTCAAGATTAAATAAAATTATACAATTGACTGGTTTTTCAGATCCAATTTATGCAGAAGCTTTTGTTAAAGTTCATCAATATGATGTTGTTTTGGATGTTTTATTAGTTAATCAAACAAAAAATACTTTACGTAATTTATCTGTTGAATTTGCTACTTTAGGTGATTTAAAAGTTGTTGATAAACCAACTACTGCCAATATTGGTCCTCATGGATTTTATAAAATTCAAACTACTATAAAAGTTACATCAGCTGATACTGGTGTTATATTTGGTAATATTGTATATGATGGTCAACATTCAGATGAAAGTACAATTGTTATATTAAATGATGTTCATGTTGATATAATGGATTATATTAAACCAGCTACCTGTTCAGAAAGTCAATTTAGAAAAATGTGGAATGAATTTGAATGGGAAAATAAAATTACTATTAAATCTCCAATTGATAGTTTGAAATATTATTTGGAAGAATTAATGAAAGGTACAAATATGACTTGTTTAACTCCTGGTGCAGTTATTGGTGAAGAATGTCAATTTTTATCAGCCAATTTATATTCAAGATCAACATTTGGTGAAGATGCATTAGCTAATTTATGTATCGAAAAACAAACAGATGGTCCAATAATTGGTCATGTCAGAATAAGATCAAAAGGTCAAGGGTTAGCATTGTCTTTGGGTGATAGAGTTGCATCAATTTCAAGAAAAGGTAAAAAAGCTGCATTAACAAAAGTTTAAGTAGTTGATGTTTTATATAATGTACATTAGAAATATATATATATATATATTAAAAAGGTTTATATATCTAAATTTCTTGATGAATATAAATAATTAATTAAATTCTTGTTCGATTTATTTATTATTTGTATATTTTCATTTGATTTTTGATTTAATGCAGGTTCTAAATGAGTACCAAATATAACATCACTTTTTATTTCTTTTTCATTATAATCAATTGTTTGATTATTCTCAATACAATATATGATAAAATTAAATAATGTATTAAAATCACCTTGAATAAAATAATGATAAATATTTAAATTATACTCTATTCCATCAAGAAATTTCAAACCATGTGTATCTGTAATTTCTTTACCTTGCAACATTATATTAACTTTATAATTTGATGATTTCAAAGTAAATAAATCATTACTTAGATAATTCAATTTTGCATTCAATATAAAAACAAGAAATATAAATGCTTTAGATACATTAAGTATATTTCCATATAATGTAATAAAACAATCAATTGATCCTGATGTTGTAGAACTTATTGAAACGTCCGTAAGATTAAATTTTTCAACTAATAAATCTTTAATTTTTAAATTTTCCAATTCTAAAACTTCTAATTCAGATATTTGAATTGTTATATAAGTTGATATATTATTCAACATAGGCTTTTTCAAACTTAATTTACTTAAAAAATTTAATACTTTTGAATCTTCTAATTCAGTTCTCGGTGTTATTGATTCCTCATTATTTAATTGTAACTGTATATTTTGTTGAGGTATATATGATGAAGTTGGTTGATTTTGTTCAAACTTCCTTCTTCGTTTCTTTAGATTGGGATTGTTATTATTATTATTGTTGTTGTTATCTTGTGCCATGGGTATATATATATATATGAAATGTTGATGGTGTAATGTTGTAGTAAGTAATACTTGGACGTGTTAAATGTGACAAATTTCCTATTTGATAATTTTCACTCTCATCGCTGGGACTGAATTTTTTTTTTATTTTTTTTTTTCAAATTTTAACATTTCATTACTATATCAAACTAGGCATATATAATAATAGATAAGATCAAGATGGGTAGTAAAAAAGAAAGTAAGACCAAATCAGAAGAATCTTCTACTGAACAAGATAATTATGAAAAAAGAATGTCAGCAGTTTTACCATTTGCCAAACCATTAGCATCAAAAAAATTAAATAAAAAAATTTTGAAAACTGTTAAAAAAGCATCAAAAGCTAAACATGTTAAAAGAGGAGTTAAAGAAGTTGTTAAATCATTAAGAAAAGGTGAAAAAGGTTTAGTTATTATAGCAGGTGATATTTCTCCAGCTGATGTTATATCACATATTCCAGTATTATGTGAAGATTCTTCAGTATCTTATGTATTTATACCTTCAAAAGAAGATTTAGGTTCTGCTGGTGCCACTAAAAGACCAACTTCATGTGTTATGATTGTTCCAGGTGGTGGAAAATCTAAAAAAAATGCTGATAAAACTGATGATTATAAAGATGGATTTGATGAAATTGTTAAAGAAATTGCTTCAAGTGATTAAATTTAAATTACTTTTAAATTGAATTTTCAATATATTATCATTTTAGGTAGTGGGATAGTTTTTTTTTGATGAAAAGTTGATGAATAAATAATTTATAAATTGGTTAAATACCAAACACTCATTCTATTATATTATTATATAATACCTGTATTTTTAGCTGTTAAATAAAATAAAGAAATTAGAAATTTTCAAATATCTCTATAAAAATCTAATATGTTTATATATAAACTGTAAAAGATATCAATTTAAGGTAGTCTTCTTATCAACTGACAGTTCTTGATTCCAAATTTTTTATTGTCAGATTTTTGATGTCGCGTAAGAGTAAAAAAATTACGTCCTTGCAATTTTTTGCTGCACTCAAAATAAAAACAATAAGGAAACCAAAACTTTATCAAAACATTTCCTCAACTAATAATGAATAAAAACACGTCTAGTTCTACTACAATTCCTTCGGAAAATGATGAACAAGAGTCTTTGACAGCAGTTGATTATATTGAAAGACAAAGAGAATTAGAAAAACAAGCAAAAGAAATAATGCCTTATGATCCTAATGAATGTACTTATGAAAAAGGTGAATTAAGACAACCTTTATTTGCATGTTTAACATGTTCTAAAGAAAATGATGATACTCCAATTGGAGTATGTTATTCTTGTTCTATACAATGTCATTCACAACATGAATTAGTTGAATTATTTACTAAAAGAAATTTTGTATGTGATTGTGGTACTACAAGAATGAAAAATACACCAAATGGTGAATGTAAATTAAGAAGAAAAACTGGTAGAAAACTGTCAACATCTTCCCAACCTAATTTAAATTTACCTGCTGAAGATATTCCATCATCATCAAATACTTATAATCAAAATTTTTTTGGTAAATTTTGTGGATGTAAACAATTATATAATCCATTAGAAGAAACTGGTCATATGATACAATGTTATTTTGGTTTCACTTGTGGAGAAGATTGGTTTCATGATAAATGTATAATGGGATTTAAACATGATGCATTTAAAGATTCTATTAAATCTGGAGAAAATATATTAGATAAATTATCACCACCTGATCTTGAAGCTGGTATTCAAACAGAATCAATTGATAAAAAAATTAATATAAAATCAGAAAATAAAAATGAAGAAGATGATAATGATGAAGAAATTGATCTGATTGAACAATTAAAATATTTTCCTAAACTAGATACTTTTGATCTGTTTATTTGTTGGGAATGTGTTTCCAAATTTAAAGAAATTTTTAATGAATTAGATCAATCTATACCAGGGACAATATTTGAAAAATTACCAAGATTTGAAAATATCAAGACTTTAGAAGATTGGGTTAATTTAAAACAAGGTTCAATTGAACAACCAACTAAACGTATTAAAACAGAATCAACAATTATAAAACCACAAGATGAATTTCATTCAATATTCTTATCAAATAATTTTAAAGATTTAATTTTGAATAAATATCCTCAATTAAATAAAGAATCAAAATTATATAATTTTTTAACAAATAATTCATATTTATTTGAAGATGATCCAATTTATGAACCTCCTGAAGATCATTCAGAAGAAGAATGGTCAACTACTGGATCTTATTTAGATATGGGAGCTGACGCGTTACATTCATTACCAAGAGAAAAGGCAATTGAAAGTATTCAAGCATACGATAAAATACGATCAAGATTACGTGATTTTTTTAAACCATTTGCTGAACAAGGTAAAGTTGTCACAGAAGATGAAGTTAAGAATTTTTTTGGTTCATTAAAAGACGAAAAAAAATAAACGTTAATGGTAAAAATGAATTATTTTTATATTATTTATATATATACAAGTAGTTTAACTGTTTTAATCTTTCTTTTTATCTTTTTTGGCATCCAATTTTTCGAAATCAGCTTTCCAAACATTATTACCTTCTTCTGGAGTAACATCTTTAAACAAATGTTCAAAAACTTCATGATACCAATCAACAGGTAAATATGTAATACCTTCTTTAACTTCATCTGGAATTTCTTCCAACATATATTCACTATCTTTTGGAAATATGATTGTGTTATAACCAGCTCTTTTGGCACCTAATGATTTTTCTCTTAATCCACCAATTCGCATAACTTTACCTGTTAAAGTAATTTCACCAGTCATTGCAACATTATTAGGTAAGGATTTATTTAAAGCTAATGAAATTAATGATGAAGTAAATGCTATACCAGCAGAAGGACCATCTTTAGGTATAGCACCACTTGGACAATGAACATGGATATTAGCAGCTTCAAAGAATCTATTATCAGGGAATTTTTTAATCATGAATTGTTTAGCAAATGAATATGCAATTGAAGCAGATTCTTTCATGACATCTCTTAATGAACCAGTAACATTTAGACTACCATGACCTGATCCACTAGATAATGAATCAGTCAAGATAGATTCGATATATAAGGCATCACCATTACCTGAACTAGTGAATGCTAAACCAGTGGCAACACCAGGATTTAACTCATCGTATAATCTATCACTGGTATAAATTTCAGGACCAATATAATCTTTTAATTCTTCAGGTTTGATTTCAATTTTTAATCCTTCTGGAATTTCCAATTTTTGAATTTCTTCTTCAACTTCAACTTCTTCTTTGACTTCTTCAGTTTCTTTATCTTTTTCTGAAGTTTCTTCTGATTTATTTTCTTTTACTTCTTTATCATCTTTAACTTCTTTATCTTTTTCTTCTTTAACTTCTTTATCTTTTTCTTCTTTAACTTCTTCATCTTTTTCTTCTTTAACTTTTGTTTCTTTTTCGCTAGTTGCTTTGGCGTCTTTGGTTTCTTTTACAGGTTCTTCTTCAACCACTTCTGCAACTTCCTTATCTTCTTTAGCTTTCTCTTCTTGTTCTACACCTTCGACTTGCTCAACTATGTTCATTGAAGCTTTACTGAATATTCTATCAACTAAATTTTTAACATTTCTAACCCCACTTTCACGACAATATTTTTCAATTAATCTTGCAATTGTTTCTTTCGGTATTTCAACATGACCTGGTTCTAAACCAGTTTTTTTACAAGCTTTAGGAATTAAATGTTTTGATACAATTTCAATTTTTTCATGATTTGTATAACCATTAACATTAATAATTTCCATACGATCTAATAAAGGTTTTGGTATATCTCCAAGATAATTTGCAGTACAAACAAATAATACTTTTGATAAATCAACTTTAACTTCAATAAAATTATCTACAAAAGCATTATTTTGTTCTGGATCTAGAATTTCTAACATGGCTCTAGCTGCACCACCTCTTGAAGTAGTATCTAATTTATCTATTTCATCAATAACCATTAAAGGATTTAAAGTTTTAGCTTGAGTTAATGAATTAATGATTCTACCTGGGACAGAAGCAACATAAGTTCTTCTATGACCTTTAACATCATGAACATCTTGAACACCACCTACTGCAATTCTAACATATTTTCTATTTAATGCTTCAGCAATAGATTTTGCAATAGATGTTTTACCAGTACCTGGAGGACCAACCAAACATAAGATTTTACCATTTACATTACCTGAAACTTTACCAACAGAAATAAATTCTAAAATTCTATCTTTAACATCTTTTAAACCAAAATGATCACGATCTAAAATTTCTCTAGCTTTTTTAACATTAAATGTATCTTTTGAATATATACCAAATGGAATTGAAGTTAATGAATCTAAATATTTTTCAACAACATTTTGTTCAACATCACTTGGACCATTTAATTTTGCTCTTTCAGTTTTATAAGCTTCCATAGCTTCTTCAGGCATTTTCAATTTTTTTATTCTTTCATCATATTTATTACCTTTTGGAACTGATTCTAAGCCTGCAGCTTTTAATAATTCTTTAGTATATTCTTTAATTAACATTTGAGCATAAGTTTTTTCAGTTTTAATTTTCAAATTAGCATGAGCTTTTTGTCTAATATCTTCAGCATCAGCTTCAACTTTCAATAATTTCAAAGTTTTTTCTAATCTTGTTTGAATATTTAAACTTTCCATTATTTCTTGAATTTGTTTTGGATTTGCATGAACAGAACCACCAACATAATCAGCTAATAATGAAGGATTGTTTAATACTTTTTTACCATTTTCTCCTGCTAATGGATCATTTGGAAATCTTGAACATAAACTTTTAATATTTTCAATTAATGCTCTAATATCAACACTATCTTTATCATAAGGTTCATCTTGTATTGGTTCAACAGTACCATATGAAACATTATAACCTTTTAAATAATCAGTAGCAAATTTATCTTGCTTTTCAATATTTTCATTTTTATTAGTTGGAGTACTTAAATCAATTAATTTAACTCTTTCATGAGGATATGCTAAAACATGTACATGATTTGAATCTAAATCAGTAACTTTTGTAATTTGACATAAACTTCCAACTTCATGTACAAAATTTTTATTTTTAATAAGATCAATATGAGAATCTGAACCATTTGGATCTTTAACATGGAATAATACAAAATATGGTTCTTTCATTATAACTAAAGTTTTCAAACATCTAATAACTTCTGGATCAGTAACTGTTATAGTACAATATCTACCTGGTAAACATGGACGATCTTTCATAGGTATAGCTAATAATGGAGGATATAAACCTGTTTTCAGATTTATTGGAAGTTTATCATCTTTTGAACCATTATCACCGTTATTATTATTGTTGTTGTTGCCACCACCACTACTTGAGCCACTACTACCAAGATTTGAACTTGAAGATACTGGGGAATTAGGATCAATAGAAGTTTTTAAATTATCTTCCAATATTTCTTTCTTCTTTTCAGTTTCTTTTTCAAGATCTTTATCTGATTTATCTTTCTTATTCGGTTTATTATTAGTTTTATCTGATTCCTTTGATGGTTTCTTCTTATCCTTTGGTTCATCAGATTTTCCAGTTGGTGGTGGTGGTGGTGGTGTAGATGGTGGTTCTTTATCAAACAATGCTGGGATTTGTTTAAATTCTGGTATCATAACTGATGGTGTATATAAACCAGATAATGGTGAAAATGGAACCTGGTTTATTGGAGGTAATTCAATATTTCTAATTGTTGATGCATTTCGAATATTTATATTTCTACTTAAGTTTTTTAACCTTAAGCATATATGATCATTTATCCTTTTACCACTATGTTTACTAGCCCCGATCATTTCAAAATATGGATACTAAATTCAATAATATATTGATGTTGGTGGCAAAATAAATTTAAATGGTTTGATTAGTAAAGATAAAAAAAAAAAAAAAAAATTTTGATGAATCGAAAAAATCGTTGAAATTTGGAGAGCGAGCGAGAAAGTGAGAATCCGCAACAAAACAAAACCCGAGATTTTTCTCTAACTTAATTTTCTGCGTTCTATTTTCAAATATCAAGAGATAGATAGATTAGTAGGATATGAATATTCATTAATTAATTAATTATACATCGTTACATAAATAATAATAGTTACAGTTTAACCAAGTTTAAAAACGTTCTTCTTCTTCTTTTTTGCCTTTGGTAATTCATCTTCTAATAAATCATCAGTTTTTCTCTTTTTATTAATTGGTGAAATTGTAGAATCATCAATAAAATTTGAATCATGATAGTAATTTAAAGTATTTATATTATCATCTTCTAATCCATGACTATGATTATCTGGTTTAAATTCTGATTTCCATAATTGTAATCTTTTATTTTTAATATTCATTTTATTTAAATTGGTTTTATCTTTTGTATTTAAAAATGAATTATTTGTAGTATCATCATCTCCCAATATACTTTTATTTATACTTAAATTTGGTAAACGTTTAGGTGTAAATTCTGGTGAAGATAATCTATTTGTTTTTGGTTTATCAGTTTCACTATCAAAATTTTCAATATATTTTGAAGGTGAATTATAACTATCAGTTAATGATTTACTTTTCAGTGATGATCTTGGTGATGATTCTGCTATAATTTCTTCTTCTTCTTCTTCTGTCTGGGATAATTTTGGTTCACCATCAACACTTAAATTTGTAATATCAGAAGAAATCATTTTTTTAAAAGATTCTTTTGTTAATTTAAATTCATTTTTATTTATATCATTCTTCTTTTTTATTGGTGTTGTTTCATTTCGATTTTGTTTTGGAAAACTAGAAAAACTTGATTTAAAACCAACAGGACTAAATATATTTGAAGATGAATTCGAAGGTAATTTGAATTTATTAAAAAATGAAGAAGTATTAGAATTATTTTTAGATAATGCTAAATTAGTTTTCAATTGTAATTTTAATTTTTCATTTTCATCTTTTAAAGATTGTGATCTTGATTCTTCTAATTTTAATTTTGTTGAATGTTCTTGTTTTAATTTATTTAAACTAATATCATATTCAATTTTCAATTTTTCAATCATTTCTTCATCTTCTTTTTTCTTTTTCGGACTTTGTACTTGGGGTTTCTTTTTTAATTTCTTTAATTCTTGTTCAAATGTTTTTACTTGTTCTTCTTGTTTAATAGTTATATATCTAAATAATGCTAGTTTTTTCAAATGTTTCATATGTTCATATTGTTGTACAATTGTAAATATTTCTTCTCGTAACTCATAATGTCTTTTTATATCTTCTTGATTCACCATTTACCTTGCGTTATTAATCCTGTTGTGAGTACAAGGTTGGTACTTTTTTTATTTTTTTTTATGCCAATATTTTTTTTTGGTTTGTTCTGAAGTATATCATCACCAGAGGTATAACATAATGAATATAAATCAGATTAATAGAAAATTACTAAATAGTGCAAATGTATATAATGCAACGGATGGAGATTATCATGTTGGTCAACAAATTAATAGAAAATATCTTAAATCAAATCCTAATTCATCATCATTTGACCTAATACAACAACGAGATGGATTAAAATTAATAATAAATACAAAAGATCCAGAAGAATTAGATAAAATTTTTCATACAAAAGGTAGAATAGTACCACCTGATGAATTATTAGATATGAAGAAACCAAATGGTATTAAAATTCCAATAGTTGATAGAAATAATATAAATCTACCTAATTCAGATTTATTAAAACTGATTCATTATTTTGTTAGTAAAAAATTTACTGAAAAAAATTTTGATCAAAGAGATAAAAATCAATATGTTCGATGTATGGATGAAACTGCTTTATTAGCAATGGGTTTATTAATTGAAAATTGGGTGGATGAATTAATTGATGATAAAGTATGTCAAATGTTTATAAAAGAACCATCTGATAGTGAAATGGATGAAGAAAGTGATGATGTAGAAGAGGAGGTATCAATAGAGGAAGATAGCATGAGTGATTAATATACATTTTAATTATACAAGGTATGATTATTTTTTTTCTTCTTCTTTAACTTCTTCAACTTCTGGTGTTTCAACATCTGGAGTTTCTTCAACATCTGGAGTTTCAACATCTGGAGTTTCTTCGAAATTTGCTGGAGTTTCTGATCTTGCCTTTTTTTCAGCTTCAACTTTCTTTTGATGAACTCTTTCTTTAACTTCATCATTAGCTGATGTTTCAATATCAAAAACACGATATAATAATTCTTGTGTATCTTTTTTATTGACCATTAAATTAATATTACTTTTACCTCTCCATAATGGTAAGAATAAATCTTCTAAATCACCATCTCTTTTAACAGTTAAGAATAAACAACCTTCACTTATATTATCTATTTTATATGCAAATTCATCATCAATTTTACTTTCTCTAATTTCTGAAATTTTAGGATATGCTTCTGTAAATAAATATTTTAATAAATTTAAATTACATTCAACATGTCTTGTATTACCAAGGAATTTTTCAATAGTATGGAAACTTTCTGTTTGAAGTCTCCATGGACAATTACCAGAATCATTTCTTTGTGAAACAAATAATTTTATACCACCATGAACTAATTTTAATTTTTGTTGTTCAACTGTTAAAATTTCTTTTATTATTGGTGATATATAATAAATTGTTCTAATTGGTTCACCAGTTGAATTACGTACTAATGTACAATCTTTATTAAAAGTATCTTTAAAATCATAAAATTCCCAACATTTTTCCAATTCTGGATTCTTTGGATCTAAAAAGTTAAATGGTTCTTCATTAGCATCTCTTGGTAATTTCTTTTTATGTTGTTTAACATGAGTTGTTTTAACATCATCACTTATTTTTGGTTTTTTTGTTGATGATTCTTCTTCTTCTCCTTCACTTTCTTCAGCTACTCTTTTATTTGAATCTGGATCAATTTTTTCAAATACTGTAATGAAAAATCCACCAGTATTTTGTAAATGTGGATAAACTCTTACACATTGTTCTAAATTAAATTTAGAAACTTCTTCTTCATTTGGTGGATAACATGTATCTGGTATATTTTCATCTTGACCTTTTTCTTTAATTTCCATATCTTTTCCATAAACTTTCCAATCACTAATACCTTTTCTTCTAACTAATCCAGGTAATTCATCATCAACATTAACTATTTTAATTTGATCACCCCATTTTCTTAAAGCTGCTGCAACAACAGCTTCATTTTCAATTGGTGATAATGAACAAGTTGAATAAACTAATCTACCACCTTTTTTTAATAATTGTAATCCACGATTTAAAATATTTATTTGTAAAGGATGTAAACCTAAAGCATTACCAACTCTAAAATCTTTCCAAACATTAATATTTTTTCTCATTGTTGCATCACCTGAACATGGTACATCACATAAAATTCTATCAAATTTTAAATATTCAGTAGTATTATTTAATTTAATTCTTGGAAATAATTGTGCATCATGATTAACAACCAAAAAATTTGGAGAATTTAATCTTTTAATTTGATGAACCAACATATGACTTCTTTTATAATCTGAATCATTAGCTAATACAAAACCAGTTGGTAATTCTTTTTCATCATTAGAATGTAAAGCTTCAACTAATTGAGCTGTTTTTGAACCTGGTGCTGCACACATATCTAAAACATAATGATGTGGTTTAACATCTAATAATAATGGAGGAATCATAGATACTGCTTCTTGTCTTGAGATATTACCAGTTTCAGTTTCAACAACTAAAAATCTTTGAGTTTTAGCAAAACTTTTCTCTTTTTTAATAACACCTTTTGATAAATTTATTTGCCAACCTAATTGATCTGGATAATATGCAATATTTTTAGGTGTAATATCAACTCCTTCAAATTCTTTATTAGTTAAATTTTTAACATGTCTTTCCATAAAAATATTTCTAATTTCTTCTGCATGTTTTCTTGAACCAGTAATTCTAAAAGTTAATGGTAAATTAGTTTGACATGCTGTTTTAAATTCTTCCCATTCATTTTCTGGTATAATATTTAAAGATTTATAATATTTTTCCCAAAAATCATTATCTCTAGTTAATACTTCATTCCATCTTGCATCGGAATTGTTATTATTATTATTCTTAGGTGGTCTTTTATTATTATTATTCTTTCTAAAGTTTCTTTTAGGCATCTTTTTAGGTATTGGTTTAAAGAAAAATGAAAATATGCTCTTGAGCATTCAATGATACTATTTATGCTTTGAAAAAAAAAAAAAAAATTTTTTTTGGTGTTTATATTAGATGATAAACAAGATGAGATTAAAGTATTTAATTGAGATTATGAAAAAAGTATTAATTATTAAAATTTCTATATAAAAGAATCTAGTTAATCTAGTTAATCTAGTTATTTTTTGCCCTAATTATTGGCGGTAAGATAATTATATGCATCTTCAACTTCAAGTTGAACTTCTTGTAAAGCTCTCAGTTCTGATCTAACACCCATATACCAAATCAACCCATTTAAAACCCCTGTTAATAAAATTAATGTACTAAATAATAAAAAAATAAATGAAATCCATCCAGCAACATTTGCAACAAATATAATACCAACATGAAATCCAATTACTATTAAAATTGATATTAAAAAATATAATTTTCTCCATATTGCTTGAAAAGGAATTGTATATTTTCTATAATGAGAAATTTCTGCCAATAATTCTCGATAAACACTTTCTTTTTCTTCTTTAGTTATATCATCAATTGGTGAAAGATAATCTGATTTTGAATTAATTAATAATTCAACACTATATGCAAAATGATCTGAATAAGAACAATTAAATGGTGGTGGTAATTGTCCAGTAAATTGAACTTTTGCATTAATTGGCATAATATTTGTAGCATCAATTAATGCATAATCTAATCTACAAGCTTCCCATAAAGCTCTAGTTGATCTCCAAGTATTTAATCTTGAATTACATGTAACACCAGCTAATTGAATTTGATCTTCTAATGATAATTCAGCAATTTCTTCATTTTGAATTAAATTAGATTTATTTAATACATTCCATGAATCAGTTAATCCACCTTCAATTGTAAATAATTTATAAGGTAAAGAACCTGGTTTTGAATTTAAATCACCAACTTGAATAACTGCATAACCTGCATTTTTCAACATTCGTATTAATTTAGCAAAATCCCAAGCTTGACAAGCTCTATGAGTTGAATAACTTGCATCACCAGAACCATAAGGTGCATGCATATGAGAATTTAATAATGCAATAGGTAAACTATTTGATGAATGAGGTTTAAACATTGTAATAGCAATACTTTTACCAACAAAGAAATCACCTCTAAAAAATGCAGATGCTCGACCATTAATTGGAAATCTATATAGAAAAGTTTCTTGAATTGGTATTTTTGCCAATACTGCTAAACCTGGACCTGTAATAATACCTGATTTAAATACTCTTCGATATGGATAACGATCTTTACAAACTTCATTTAAATATAACCAATCTTCTTCACACCATACTTCTTGTAATGCTACTATATCATAATCATCTGCGGGACTTTCTGGATTCGCTAATTCATTTGCAATTGCTTGTAAACGTTCTTTTCTATGTTTTGAAACAAACTTCAACCCCCACGTATTAAATGTTAATAATTTAATTGAAGTAGGTTTTCTATCCTCTTTTATATCCATTTAATTTAAATGTAAAGAGATGTATAAACAATTGAAATATTAGGAATAAACAAAAAAAAAAAGTGTCATGAAGTATTTCTCCTATTATTATTAATAATACGTTTTTCGTATAATTTTGATTATTGCAGTGTCGCACTTCCAATGTCATATTTTTTGTTTATTTTTCCATTTTTGACATGTTTGTTTTTATTTCGTTTTTTATTTTTAGTTTTATTTATTTTTTTTTTTTTTTTTTTGGCGTCCTTTTATAAACAAATAACCCAAACCAATAATCAAAAATGGAATCAAATACAGCTGTTGATTCAATAACGAGGTTTTATAAAAAATTTGAAGATCAAATAAAACAATTTGAAGATTTAAATTTAGAATCTCATGAAGTTGATATTGATTCTAAATTAGTTGATAAAGAAACTTATATAAGACAAAAAAATCATGAATATGAACAACAAATAAATGATTTAAAAAATCTTGAAATTAAATTAAAAAATGAAAAAGAAATTTTAATTAAAAAAGATCAAGATACTAAAAAACAAATAGATGAATTATTTGAATCATTAAATCAACAAAAATTAAAATATGATCAATTTTATGAAAAAAAAATTGAATTATTAAAAACTAAAAAAAATTTACAAAATGAAATAAAAGAATTAAATAAAAATATTGAATTAAATAATTTAGAATTAAATAAATCAAATGATAATTTAAATTTACAATTAAATAAAAATTTAAAAGAATTAAATAAAATTGAAAATTATACAGGTTTAAAAATTCAAGTTGTTAATAAATCAATTTTAAAATTTATTTTTTTTAATATTGATCCAAATAATTATTTAAAAGAATTTATAATTGAATTAAATATAGGTGGTGAATCTTATATAATAGAAAATACTGAACCAAAATTATCAAAGGAAATATTATTGGAGAAACAAAATGAATTGAATGAACATAAACAATTGAGTAGATTTTTAAAACAAATACGGGGAATATTTAAAGAATTGGTATAAGAGGTATTAATAATAAGAAGACAGAATAAAAGAACTAGTATCTCAAAAGTTAGTCCAATATATCATAGTTAACAGACTGTCACTTTGGTTAACCATATACCTAAATAATGTAATGAGAAGCGAAATTTTACTAAATGAATCTAAATAGCTTTATAATTTAAAAACTAATGTTGTATTATATGTATTATATATATTTTTAAGAGGTAGCGAGAAATGCCATCATTCGTTTTAGTGATTGTTCTAGTAATAAAAGGAATTAATATTAATTAACAAGAGGTTGATATTACAATTCTTAAATATATATTAAAACTATTTTCTTATTCTTTTTTTATGTGAATATTTATTTAAAATTCTTCTTATTGCAATTGGATCATTATGAATTAATTGCCAATTATTTAAAATTTCAATTTTTAATTCTTGATGATCATTATTATTTAAACATTTCATAATCCAATCTAATTTTAAATCATCTGAAGGAAATTTTCTAAATATTATATAATAAACATTAATTAAATTATCTAAATCTAATAAAAATTTTAAAATATTATTTAGATTTAGATTTAAATTTTCTTCTAATTTCATTAAATAAAATTGATTAATTTTATTATGAAAATAAAATTTTATTGATTCAAAATTATCAATAAATGTATTATTAAAATTAACTAAATCAAAAAATTTTGGATTTATTGATTGAAATAATTGTTGATTTAAATATTTACTAACATTTAAATTTATAAAACATTCCATTTTAGCAAAATTAACTTTATTCATATAATCTTGTGTATAACCTTCTAATGGAATAAAATCTAATACAAAATATGATTGAAATTGTGGTGATAAATTTAATGAAGAATTTATATCTTCTAACCAAGTTAAATAACTTAATTCATCATTTAATTGATGAGTTATATGAAAATCATTTGAATCTTGACGTTTTATATGACATAATTCTTCTTCTTCATCTTCTTGTTGCGTTATTGATTTTTTATGATGGAAACCTGATGAACTTATTATTGGTGATCTTAACATTGTGTTTTATTATTATTGTTGTTGATCTAAATAAATAAATAAATAAGTAAAAAAACAGATGTAATATTAAATTATATTTATAGTATGGACATTAAGAATAAATAATTATTGGAGTGATGAGATTAATTAGTTAATTTATTGCAGCTGCATAAACTTGAATTTTTCTTTATCTGAAAGAGTGAAAAAAAAATAAAATAAAAGTGAATTTCGCAGTGTCACCAGATTTATTTTTTCAGTTTCCATTGTTGTCTTGTAATTTATGTCATTACTTAATGTATGGGAACATGTCATCTTGAAATAGTGTTTTTTTTGTAATTGAGAATCTTAAATTTAAGACAGGCGTTTGTAATTTAACTTTTATTAAAGACCATCACATCAGGATGTTAAATCTTATATTTACGGTTGGGATGATTTCTTTTTTTTTTATACGTTAACTCCGGCTCTATTTGATATTTCCATCTTCTACTCATCTGTAAGATATTCTATTAGTAAATCCGTTTTGATTGTGGATAATAAAAGATAGAATAGATGGATAATAATATTAACCGAACGGTTAAATATTTCAAGCAGAAAATGATTTATGGATTTATCTTGAACAAACAATTTTCCATAGTTCGCAGTTAACTTGCAGTTAGTTAACTTTTCTCTCTCCACTAAATTTTCACAAGATTTAGTTATCAACAAAATCTTTTTAAACGCTCCTCATTTTCTCTTTCTTTTTCTTATAAAATCACACACTTAGTTACAACCAATAATTCTTTTCTATACTAACAACCATGTCTGCTCATACAGAAAGAATTATATCTCATATGAATAATGATCATCAATTAGCTTTAATTGATTATATTGTTGTTTATGGTGATGTTGATTTAAAACGTTTAGTTGAAGATTCTGTTCATATTAAATCAGTTGATGAAAAACAAATAGTTATTGAATATGATCTTATAAATCCTTTAAAAACTAAACAATTATCATTATATTGGTATGATGCTAAAGAAAATGAAAATATTGAAGTAAATTCATTAAGTGATATTAAATCAAAATTAATTTCAATGGCAAAATATTGTGCTCATGAACAAGGTTTTGAAATTAAAAAATTAACAAAAGTAATTGGACCAACATTATTAAGTTTACCAATGTATCCAATTTGGTTAATATTAATTTTAAATTCAATTAATCCACAAATTTTAAGAAAAATTTTTAATAATGATTATTTATTTAAAAATTTAATAAATTATTTACCAAATAATATATTTAATTATTATCAATTTTTTGAAAATAATGCTTTAAAAATTTCAATTGGATTATTTTTAGCTCATTTAACTGAAGTTTTATTATTTACTAAAAATTATTTAAAAAAATATAGAGTTCCTCAAAATCAAAGATATAGTTGGTATTTTATGCATTTAATTGAAGGATTTTTTGTTATTTTAAGATTAAAAAAAGCTACTAAATAATTAGATATATTAGATAGATAAGTTTTTTTATGTAATTTATATGTTCTTTTATTGATAAATAATCTAAATCTAAATCTAAATTTGTAGATCTGACTATTAATCATTAAAAAAAAATAAAAAAATTCATTTACAAAGATTTAATGATATAATTTATAAATTAAAAATCATTTTATATATCTTTGTAAATGAATAAAAAAGTAGTCGTTATTGAGATATTTCCTTAATTAAATTCCATTTTAAATAATAGTAATAGTAAGGAATTTATACAAAACTTTTGGTTTTTTTAACATTGAATATTTTAATAATTTTATCAAATTTCAACAACATCAAATTTATGTTTTTAGAATATTATCGTCCTAACATGGAAACGTATATAGTTTTTTTTTTGTATTTATATAGAACATAGAATCTTCAAGTTTTTATGAGTGATTCAAAATTTTAATGTATATAAGTAATAAGAAATTTGATCTGAGATTTGATCTCTTATTTATAGTTCTTTACCAGAAGAAACTTTCTTTGATTTATTAGACCGTTACTTAGGGGATGCTATAGTTCCAAACAAACCAGTTATTCAAAAAGAAAGAATGTTCAAATTCTAAATTACTAACCTTAACAAAAGTTACCAACGGCATCTTGAATTATTTTCAACTGTTCGTCTATTTAATTTATTATCTCCGCAAAAATAAGATATAAGCGGACATAACGAATTAATATTTTTAGGAGGTATATTATTATCAATAATATGAGTCTTTATTAACAGTTATATCAAAGAATATTTAATTATTAGTTTTAATAAATCATATTTATTTCTATTTTTCGATGTATAACCACGTTCAAGTAAAAAGAGTTAGATTTTATATTCTTTTAATAAACCAATAATCAAAATCTAAATCTATAGATTTGACCATTAATTATTAAAAAAAAAAAAATCCATTTACAAAGATTCAATGATATAATCCAAATTAAAAAAAACTTTTGATTAAAAATCATTTTATATTAATCTTTGTAAATAAATAAAAAAAAAAAGTTGTTCATTTTTGAAAAATTTCCTTAATTAAATTCCATTTTAAATTAATGATAATACTTAAGGAAATAAAATACAAAATTCAACTTTCAAGAAATAATCTAATGAACACAACAAATTTAGTTTGTACAATTGGATTTTTTTAAAAAATTAATGAATGATACTTTTTCTGCTAAGATTAAAAAAAAAAAAAAGATTTGTACTTCCTTTTATATAATTTTGTTAGAATAAATGATTGATTTTAAACTTTCAGTTAGTTCCATTAATGTTATTGGTTTATTTAGTTTTTCTTACCAGGTTTTTTTTTTTCGTAATAACACTGTTTTATTAAAATTTTCCAGGTGTTATGAATATATATATGTGGTCGTGCATATTGGTTTATAGAACCCTTTTTTTTTTATCCTTAATTAGATAGATAAGTTATCTATTGTTTATAGGTAGTAGCTAACCAGAGACTTTTTATACTCTTCTTTTTACATAAATTATTTTTATTTACGTTTTAGAATTATTTTAACCAAAAAACCTATCTAACTATTAAACCAAGTTCATATTCTAAAATATAGTTGCTATTTACTTATTCTCGTTACTCTTTTTCTAATTTATTTTTAAACTTTTCGTCTCCAAACTTCCACTATATGAACTCCTCAATTTAATAAATAAAGTTTGTTCCTGTTTTAGATTGTTTGTATTTAAATATTATATAGTTTTTTATATCAACTTCATATAAAATTGGTGTATAATTTACAGTGTTTTAAAAAAAAAATTTTCAAATCAAAAAAAAATTAAATTTTTGTATTACAACATACCCTTTTAATCACTTATTTGGAAAGAGAAATTCCAGGAGTATCCAATAAACACAAAATCAGGCCGTTTTAACGAGGTCCATTTTTTCTAACTTTTTGAAATTTTTAAAAAATGAACGAAACGGGGTCGGGCTCTTTTGGGATTTACCGATTCTGCTAGCTCACAAAACAAGACCCTGTTTCAAATTGAAACAAGATTCAATTGTATTTGTGAGCTAGCAAAGTCGTTCCGGTGCTTTTACTAGCAGATGGAGGTCAAGTTAATAAACCCCTTTTGTTGATCATTGTAGGTCATATAGAGACCGACCCGGACCTGGAATTAAAGTATATAATCTGTATGAATGATCTCCCTTTTTAATTAAATAAAAACCAAACTTTAGTAATAGTTTGATCTATTTATGGTATAAGAAATTTTATAATATATTAAATTTAAGAATGAGGGGGGGAATCAGGAGGAAAAACAAACATGAATAAATATCTAAATATTAATAATCATTTTAAACTTTCAATATGAATATAATTGATATAATAATTTAAATGAGGGACTAATTGTAATGATAAATTATTTAATGAATGATTGCTAAAAAGTGAATTATTTGTGGTATTGAATAAAAAAAAAAAGTTGCAAAAAAAAAAAAAACAAAACAAAACAAAACAAAAAAAAAAAATAGCAGCATTACATTAAATATTACTACAAGAAAAAAAATAGTATAGCAGCATTACATTAAATATTCCTACAAAAAAAAAAGAGTATAGCAACATTAAAAAGCATTACAAATCTTGTTACTGCTAAAACAAATAGTATAGCAGTCTCTTTACCATAAATAAATACAATAACAAAAAAACATACTATAAATACACCTCCTTTTCCTAATTTCGTTTTTTTTGAAATTTTTTTTAAAACTTTTTCTTTTCAATAACTGCTACTATAACAAAATCAAATTTAACATCATACTACAAAATAGATAATTCATATTGTTGATAGCATTTAATATCAAAATTTTTAATATTTTCCTCATTTAATTATAATTAATTATAATATCCCTACATTACTTTATTAAAACTATTTAATTATATTTCATGTTTAATTAATCAAAGGTATCCATGATGATATCTCTATTGAGGTAACGATATACATACAACTAGATAATTTAATCTATATAGTTGTGTATGCATCAGTTACCTCAATACCTCAAATATTTATATAAAAACTATTAGGAAATATCAATTTAACTAATTTACATAATTTTGATTGATCTAAAATTCTAGTTCTGCTTATTTATTGTTAATGAAATCAAAATTGATCGAATTCTTTATTAAAATTAAATTATTTTACTTTATGATTAAAATATTATCGAGATTAAAGAGTTCTATAATAATATTTTGTTATAATTCAGTGAAATTTTTACAAAATTAAAAAATAGTAATAAATAATTCAAAATTAGATACAATTTCACTTTTATATATAAATAAATATATTTATTAATTATTATTAATTCAAAAATTTTAAAAATTTAGAACTAGAAACAAGAATTAAAGTAAAAATGTAAAAGAGATATTATAAATTCAATTACGAGATTTGCGCTTTACGTGACCAGATACGGCGCCACCAGAAAATCCTTTGGAGCTAAAACCGAAACAAAATCGGCAACTTGTCCGAGTGGTTAAGGAGAAAGATTAGAAATCTTTTGGGCTTTGCCCGCGCAGGTTCGAATCCTGCAGTTGTCGTCATAACATTTTTTTTTTTGCAAATTTTTATATAGATTCTCAATAACATTTGATAATGTAGATATATAATGAGATGTATAATTAATTGATATATAATAAGAAGAATAAAAAGAAAAAGAAAGTTTTAAATTTTTGAAATTTTTTTTTGAGGAAATTTAAATCTATTTATATTCTTGTTCTCCTCTAATGAGTCACATTATTATACATCATGTGGAGAGTGGTTTTTTTTTTTTTTTATTAATAATCTTTGTTGTCCAGCCAACTAGAGATAAACATAACACATCAAGAGGGAATTAAATTTATATTAAAGGTTTAATCTATTTTCTTTTTTTTAACATCTCTATCATCATTATCATCTAAATTTCTTTTATTATCATCAAGATCACTTAAATCCAATTCTTCACCTTCTGAACTATCATCTTCTTCTTCATCATCATCATCTTCATCATCATCATTTGATAATGCAATGATATAATATTTTAAAGCATTTAAATATAAATCATCAACAATTAATTGAGTTAATTCTTCTCCATTTCTAAATTCTTTACCAGGTTTTTCACCAGTCCATTGAAACCATGCAAAAAAAGATTTCATACCTTGTCTATAATTTTTTTTATCATCTTTTGATAAATTTTTACCATTTTTTTCTTTAATTAATAATGGATTTATTGAAATTAAATCTTTTGGCCATTCAATATTAATAGGTTCTGATATAATATGTTCTTCACCATTTTCATTTATTTTATAAGAAAATTTTTTAATTATTTCTTGAGTTTTAATTAATTTATCATCTTTAAATTTTATAATAATTTCAAAATCTCTATAATTACCACCAGATTCTAAATTTGGATAATTTACAAATATATCTTCAATATATTCTAAATATTTTAAATCTTCTGGACTTATATAATCTGAAAAATCATCATTTTCTGCTAATATAATATACCAAAATTTAGGTATTTGTTGTAAAATTTCTCTTCTTTTTAAATACATTGGTTGAGATTTTTTAATTCTATAAATTTCTGTATCTTTTTCAATTTTACTCATATCATTTTCCCAATTAGATAATTCATCTAAACTTTTTTGAAGTTGTTTTGATTCTTCATCAAAATCTGACATTATTTTGTTATATTTTGTTGATTGTTATGATTTAATTTTTTCTACTTTTATTTTATTTTCTATTTTATTTTATTTTTTTTTTTTGGTTTTCTAAACATTCTTTCCCCCAACCACCACATCCATAATGTTAAAAGAAAATGAAACTATATCAAAAGTTTTGCTAACGATAGATAAATATAAAGGAAATTTATCAAATTTTAAAACAGCAATAAGTGAAGGAGATTATTCACCATTAATTAATCCTCAAATATTTTCAAGAACCTTGGTATGGAAAATATGTTTAATTACAGATAATTTAAAAATATCTACATGGGATTCAAAATTAAATGATTCAAGAATAGTTTATCATCAATTAATAAATAGACAAGATTTAAAAATACCTTGGGATAAATTAGATCAAGATAATATTTATTATCAAAATGAAATTATTCGTAAATCAAGTATTAAAAAATCAAAACATACAATAATAAAAAAACAAAATTTAACAAGAATTAATATAACTGATGATCCATTAAATAAATTATATATTAATACAAATGATGATTTAGAATTATTAGAAGTTATTATATTAGATATAGAAAGATTATTTCCTGGTGAAGAATTTTTTAATTCATCATATAATAAAAAACAATTGATTGAAATTTTATATGTTTGGGGAAAATGTAATCCACAAATTGGTGGTTATAAACAAGGTATTCATGAAATTTTAGGATTAATTTATATGAATTTATTTAAAGAATCAATAGATATATCTCAAACAAATACTTTTTCATCAGATGATTTAAAAATTTTAAATTTATATAATAAAAAATTTATTTGTCATGATATTTTTACAATTTTTAATAAATTTATGTTAAATTCTGGTATTTTAAATAAATTTTATGAAAAAGAATCAAGTTTAATGGAATCTATTGAAAATTTTAATATTTATTTAATGAAAATTGATCAATTTATTTATTATACTTTAAATACAAAATTAAAATTAGAAAGTCAATTATGGATAATTCGATTTTTAAGATTACTTTTAATTAGAGAATTAGGAAATGATTTAGAAACTATAAATTTATTATGGGATAAATTAATTGTAAATTCTTTAACAAATATACCAGAATTAATAAATTTTATTATAATTCAATTATTAATATTAATTAAAACAGATTTAATAACAAGTGATTTTAGTGAATGTTTATCATTATTATTACATTATCCAATAAATTTTCCAAATTTACAATCAAGAAATAATTTTATAAAAAATTTATATAAAGATTCAATTAAATTATATGAAAAAAGAAAAGATGATTTAAAATTATATGAATATGGAATTAAATTAAATAATAAATATAATTCAAATTTAAAAATTGCTATGAATTATAATAATAGTGCAAGAAATAGTACAGATTCAATAAGATCAAATACACCACCAACTACACAACAACAACAACAACCTTTAGATAAATCAGAAAAGATGAAATTTGAAAAAATGAGATTAGAAATGAGATTAAAAAAGAAAGCTCAACTGATGATAAAACCGTAAAAATAAATTTTGCAATCTCTTTTTTCCTCTCTGTGTGTATTGCTCAAAATTTAAATTTATCAAATTTATCAAATTTATCAAAATTTTTTTTTCTTTCTTTTTAAAACACTCTAAACCATCAACAATATAATATACCATGGGTAAAAGAAAATCATCAGCTAGAAAACCAGCTAAAAAAATCAAACAAACTTTAGATGTTACATTTACTTGTTTATTTTGTAATCATGAAAAATCAGTTATATGTACATTAGATAAAAAAAATTTATTAGGAGAATTACATTGTAAAATATGTGGACAAAGTTTTCAAACTGGTATAAATTCATTATCTCAACCTGTTGATATATATAGTGATTGGATTGATGCATGTGAAGATTTAGCTGAAGAAGCTGAAAATAATAATGAAGGTGAATATGATGATGAAGAAGAATATTCTGATGATGATACAAGAAAAAGAGATCCTGTTCTAGATTCTGATGAAGAGTAATAAATAAAAAGGTTTTGTATTATTAATAAATATATCTATTTGTTTAAATTACTTAAATTATTTAATACTTGATCATAAGTTTCATTTAAAGATGATGGTATACAATCATAAGATGTTTCATCTAATTTTTTATCATCATCTAAAGATTTTAATTTTGATTTAATTTCTTCAATATTTAAAAAATCATGATCTTGAGTTTTATTTGAAGATTGGAAAACTTTTTCTAATGATACACCTTTTTCTTTTAAATTACCTAAATAATCAATAATTTTATCTAAATCAGATAATTCAATACTCATAATTTTTTTTCTTAATTCTTCTCCAGAAATATTTTCATCAGGTAAATTATTTGGTATATGATAATCATGTAATTTAGATAATTTTAATATTGAACCTTCTTGACGATCTAAATTATTTAAACTTGTTCTTGAATTTGATCTTGACATTGTTAATGGTGATTGATTTATTGGTACATTTGTATTTAAATTAATATTATTATTATCTGATGATGGAGGATTTGTAAATTCCAGTTCTGAATGTCTTGTTTCATCTTCACTTGCTTTTAATAAATACATATTTGCCAGTGATGAAGAATTTTCAACTAATTTTGGATCAATTAATTGTAAACCTTTTTCAATACTTGAATCAATAAATATAAATCGAATTAAAGTTTCTTTACCATCTAAATCTAATTCATTTTTTAATTGTAATTTTAATAATTCATCAATAATTTCTTTTAATTCATTTCTTATACTAAGTGCTTTATCAACAAATTTTGTAATTTTTGATGAATCAATTTTATTTTGTGATTTTAATAATAAAATTTCATTCAATTGTTCTGTTAAAGATTCTGATGTTTGTGTTATTGATGGTACACCACCTTGTTGTTTTGATGCATATAATAATCTTTCCATATTTCTCATTGAATATAAACCAATTCTATCTTTTAATAATTCAGGTAATTCTTCTCCATCACATTCTAAATTTATTAAAGTTTTTGAATTTTTAATTGAATTAACTAATGCTGTTCCTGTAGTTATATCAATTCTACTACCAGTTATTGATAAATAACCTAAATTTTTACACATTGGTAAAATTTTTGCAACTTCTAATAAACTATTTTGATTAAAATTTTCATTTTCAAGATGAAGTCTAATTAATTTTGGAAATAATGGTAATTTTGATATAAAATATTCTGTAATCATTGATTCATTATTATTTGATACACCAAATAATTTTTGATTATTTGATAAATCAAGATATTTTAAATTTGGAAATTTTATTACAACATTTTCAAAAACTTCTTTAAAAAATTCATTAAATGTTGAATTTGTTGAATTTAAACTAAGAAATGATAATGTAGATTTGTTTATAATTTTTTCAAAATCTGGTTTTTTTGAATAATCTAATATAATTTTTAACATATTAACTGATGAAAAATCATTATAACCTAAATCTAATCCTCTTGCAAAATCTTGAAATAACCAATTATCAACAACTATTTTAAGATGTTTTGGAGTTAATTGATTAAATGCTAAACCTAATCTTGAAGTTCTTTTCAGTACAGCTAATTTCATTAATTGATCAAAAACTTCAATATCTGTAATACAACAACCAGTTAATATTAATTCATCTATACCACCTCTTGCAACTAATGTAGCAACAAATAATGACCAATCAACATCTGATCTATTATCTTTATTTGATGTCATTCTTATTAAATCTTCATCATATTTTTTTGTATCTACTTTTTTCTTCTTTCTTTTTAATATATTAACTGATAATGATGGACATTGAGTTATATCTAATTTATTTAATACAGTATTTCTTGATAAAAACCAACATAATAAACTCCAACCTTTTTGATCAAGTGGTGTATTTCTTAAACTTAATTTTTCTAATTGAGTTTTCGCACTCATTGCTGATAATAAAATTTTAAATTGTTCAACTGATAAACTAACACCATCTAATGAAACACATACAACTGGTGCAATTCTTAAGAAATCAGCAAATGTTTGAATTTCAATCATTGTTGGTGTAGGATTTCTTAATTGTAAAACAGGTAATGGAGCTAATGAACCTTTTGGAATTTGTTTTAAAATTGCAGGAATTGGTAAAATTTCTCTTAAATGACAACATCTTGAATACATTGAATCAAGTGCCATTTTTTTAACTGGTACTGTATAATTTACAGGATGTTGATGAGGTATTATTGGTTTATCTATAGTTACATCTTTTGCACGTTGACTTATAGCAGGTTCATCATCTTCTTCATCATTATTTTCCCCTGGTTCTTCTTCAACTGGTGGTGGTGATGCATCTTTTTTAATATATCCTAAAGCACCAGTTCCTCCAACAACTATTCCTCCACCTAAACCCATTTGAGATTTTTCAATAGCTACTTTATCTTCTTCACTTAATGGATTTATTCTAATATTTCCATTATATAATATTTCAACATTACCTTTTCTTGGAGTTCTTGAAGGAATTTGTTGAGGTGGATCAATTAAAAATGTAGATGAATGAAATGCAACTCTTTTTAAAGGTTTTAAACCTTTAAAACTTGGATTTTGTTCTAAATTTGATCTTGGTGGTGAACGACTTGTTGTACTTTGTGAAGATGCTGAATTAATTTTTGAAAGTGGTGCACCAAATGGTTCTTTTGAAACACTTTTTCTTCTTAAAAAACTTGATAATTTTGATGATGCATCAATATTATTATTATTATTATTATTTATATTATTATTAACGGGACTTGTTGGTCTATAATTTGCATTATCATATCCATTAACTAAAGCACTTGGTAATTCTTCTTCATTGGAACCACCTGATGTAATTGAAGATTTTCTTGATGCTACTGAAGATCTACGATCTTTTTGTTGATAAAATTTAATATATTCTTCTAATCTTGGATCCGAAGTTTCTTTGGAATAAACAGGTGTTGATAAAGTTCTTTGTAAATGTGAATGTGATGGTTCAGTTTTTTTAGGTGCTGGAGTAGCCGTGGTTGGTCTTTTATTGATATCATAATCTTTTTTAAATATACCTTCTTGAATTGGTAAAGTTTCTTTATGAAATTTATTTTTCAATTTTGAAAATAATCCACCACCACCACTACTACTACTTGAACTTGAAGATGCAATTGAACTTTTTCTTCTAATTTTAATTTCTGGTGATTTATCAGATGCAATATTTTCTTCTTTTATAGGAGCTATTGAAGGTTTAGTTTTTGATGAATAATGTTCATTTGTATTTGAAATTGTAGTTGTTAAATTTGATGAAACAGAATGATGATAATGAGGGGATGAAGGTGGGTCTTCTTCTTTCCTTTTTTCTTCCTTTTCTTTTTCTTGTTTCATATCAGGCAATGGAATATTTGGATCAATAGAAGAATCCCTTATAAACCAATCAACATCAGTATCTTTAACACCTTTAGTATATAAATTAGTTTCTTCTTCTAAAACATCTCTAATTTTTTCTATATCACTTGTGAAAGTTGTAGGTTTTTTTTCATTAATTTGATTTAATGATGCAGCCTTTTGTATTGTAGTAGAATCGTCATTGTTTTTTTGATCAGTTGATACCATTATTAGTCAATTTTATGATAGTAACAAGTGTACTAAGATAACAATAGTAAATAATAGCCTTAAATATAGTCGTAATAGTAATATATTATACTAGATAATATATATTTGTTGAATAATTGATAAAAAAATAATTAAAAGATAATGAATGGGTTACTTTTTAGAAAGAAAAAAAAAAAAAAAAAATTTAAAACTGTATATAATAAAAATTTAGCAAAAAAAGAAAAAAGAGCAAAAAGAAAAAAAAAGATCCAAAAATTTTTATAATTCCTTTGATTTTTAGTTTATCTCTATCTCTTAATGTAAGCCACTCCATATAGGAAATTAACTAAATAAGACCTAGGTCATTATTATGAGGTAATTGGCTTTAACAAAATCAAAATGTCCAGTTTTAAATGTTTGATTTTAAATTTTATATAATATTTATGTAAAAATATTCGATTGATGATCATATATTTTTGTGGTATGAAACTTTGTTTTTAGAACAGAGTACCAAACAAGGGCTGGAGGTAAGTGGCTACAACCAACTAAAAAAAAAAAAAGCCGGACTCAAGAAAATTATAATTATTTTGTTTTTATTTGGTATTAAAAAAAAAAATAAGGTGGGGAACTAAACTTTTTTTTTTTTTACATGCAGAATGACTAAAAAAAGAAAATTCCTAAAAAAATAAAAAAGAAAAACATCCCACTAAATATTCACAACAACGTCATCATATAACCAATCAATCAGTTCATTTTCAAAAACTACTTCAACGTTATAGATCAATCATAAAAACGTCTTCACGTGGTTATACAAATGACCATAAATAAATACGAAAACCATCCCCTCCAAAAAAAAGAAAACAATCTTCGTGCTTTAAAACCTTAACCTTAATTTCAAGGAGTTCTTATCTTATCCAAAAAAAAAAAAAAATAACTTCAAAGTCTAAAAAAATAAATGTTGCTATGACGACAACTGCAGGATTCGAACCTGCGCGGGCAAAGCCCAAAAGATTTCTAATCTTTCTCCTTAACCACTCGGACAAGTTGCCAATTTTGTTTCGGTTTTAGATCTAAAGTTTTTTCTGGTGGCGCCGTATCCGGTTACTGAAAGCGCAAATCTCGTAATTGAATTTATAATATTTACATTTTTAGTTTAATTCTTGTTTCAAGTTGTAAAATTTTAAAATAATTAATTAATATATTTATTTATATATAAAAGTAAAATTGTATCTAATTTTGATTTATTTATTACTATTTTTTAATTTTGTAAAAATTTCACTGACTTATAATAAAATATTTTGTTATAATATTATACAACTCTTTAATCTCGATAATATTTTAATTTTAAAGTTAAATAATTTAATTTTAATAAAGAATTCATTCAATTTTGATATTGTTAAATATATAGTTCTCAGTGTATTAAATGAGAACTAAGTTTATAAATTTATATTTAATTTATATAGTTTGAAATAATATATTTAAAAGGATGATTTCTATAAAAATATTATAAACTAATTTTAGAGGAAATTGGGTCTATTTATAATAAAACAAAGTAATAGCCCAATGTATACAAAATAATATATAAGGAATTATATCATATTAGTAATGACCTAATATGATGAGATATTAAATAAAGAATGACTTATTAATAATGATGACTTATTAATAATAATGATCTATTAATAATTATTGATGTTATTAATGGTTGATAAAAAGAAATGGTGTAAAAAGAAATGGTAGTTTCTTTTTCTTGATGGCAAATCGAATTTATACCCGAGTTATTAATGATATACTAATGATATTATTAATTTAATTGATGACTTATATTATAATAAATCTCTGGGAACGACAAAAATAATACAAAGTGTCTTTAGAATGTGATAGATATTATTATTAGATGTGATGTATAATATTTTTTGAAATTCCCAAATATAACACATTCTAAAGATAGGTACATCAAATAATAATTAATTTAGAATCAAAATATAATTTTATTTCAATACCAATATAGAAAATCGATTTGATATCTAAGGATCTACAAAAAATTAGATTAACATTTTAAAGAATCTTTTTACTACAACGTTTTTTCTTTCAAATCCAGTAAAGAAAAATATACCTGTTTTAAAAGATTAAGAAAATGAAGAAATGATTTAGAGAATAATATTCTATTTAATCCTCCTCGATATAAATATAAATAAATAGAATTATCAAGTGTTTAAAATGTAGAAAAGAGTTCTACAAGGTACAACAAAATATCAGACCAGTGGGACTAAAATACAATATTCATAAGCAATGATAGCAGAAGATAGAAATATTAAAAATATTAAAAAACTAATGTTATAGTTGAAGCATAACATGAAGCAGTTTGAAAAATTGAATGAATATAAAAAATAATATAAAAGCTACACAAGCTTTCATTTTATGAAAATTGAATAAGAAAAAAAGGCTAAGGATTTAACTAGAACAATTGTTGAAGCTTTTACTAAGAGTAATCATGGTAATCCTTCAAATTTAAGAAAAATAGAGAATTTATTGACAATGAAAATATAGGAGGATATGTAATCAGTTGAAGAAATTGCGAATAAATTTTGAGTTAATATTTACGAGGATTACAAAGAACAGGATCAGTTTGAAAAGCTTATCCAAAAGAAGGTTTAATATAAAACATTAGATTTAACAAATCTATGACCTGATCATCTTATACTAAATAATCAAAAGTAGTATATGAAAAAAAAAAATTAAAATAAAAATAGAGTTGGTAAATAGAAAGTATTAATCTTTAAAACCTATTAATATTTCTACTCTATTAACAATAATATTTAATAAATAGAACTTCAAAAATCAAAAAATCATTTTACCATTTCTTCAATATATTTTTTCACTTTTTAATGAATTTTAAATCAACAATTATTTTTGTTAATTCAAAATAAACTAAAAAGTGAATTTCATTTGAGCAATTTAGTTATCTAAATAACAAACTTACAAAGAATGAAACAATTAATTTATTTCATTCTTTAATTTTGCATTAGATTCAAAATCACAGATGAATATTCTTTATTATGGAAATCACAAATTTTATGTTTTTCATAAAATGGATCACCAATAAATATTTGGAATCTATATTTCTCATTTAATATAAATGGGAAATTAAGAATTTACCTTGGTGGAAAATGCATATTCCTAACAAGCTATATTTTGTTTATCATGTTTATTTAAGTTTTATTAAAAAAAAAAAAAAAAAATTCCTTATTTTATTCCTTATTTTATTAGAAAAGTATTATTAGCTATGCTGGAACCGGAAAATCGATATTAATAAAAACAATTTGAAGAAAAGTACAAAATATAAAAAAAATTAGAGATGAAACCAAAATTAAGAATCAACAAAGATGGTAAAACAAATTATGTAGGTGTGGGTGTATAGAAAATATTAATATGCAGGATAGAAAATAGATTGATAAAAAATATAATATGAGACCATTTTCTCTTACTTTTTAATTTCAACACTTTAAGAAAATATTGATTTTGATAAATTAACTTCAATTAATCTTTTAATGAAATAATATATCAATTATATATATTTATATATTATTATAACAAATATTCAATTCTATATCTGTTGAACCACTGTACAAAAACGATTGCAAAAAGAAAGAATACATAAACTTGAATAAGAAGATAATAATGAATTTCTAAACGTAAATAGTAAATATGTATATAAGTTAAATTTCGATATTTAATTGATTCATTGAGTATCTCACATGTCTCAAATATTTCAAGTATATTGGATTTATGTCATGTTGGTATTACAAATGCAACTGAAATCAAGTTACATTAACAAGTGAGTATTATTGTTATCCTTATTTCTTTTATTAAATATCAGAAATATTATTTATTAATTATAATTATGGAAACTAATAAAAACAACAAAAAACCACTACATAATTTATTAACATAAAGTTTAATTTTCAAAATTACAATATCAAATAAATATTCTATTAGTAATAAACTTTTATTAATTCATTGCTTGATCTTTCATAGTTTAGTTCATTGTTAATTAATTGTTTAATGTTTCATAGTTTAGTTCATTATTTGTAATCTAAACTTAAACCCGAATGGACTTTCCTGATTAGTAGTTGTGGCATTTTTTTTTTTTTTCGCAATCAAAATTATTACTAAGCAATTTCGTATAAATAATTTATCAATTTACTCTAATTTGATTGATTGCAAAAAAAAATCTAATTAAAACAATGACAATTACACAAGAAGTTACACCATTTGATGAAGTTAAAGGAGCTCCAGAAGTTCCTTATTATACACCAGAACAACCAGTTCCAGCAGGTACTTTTTATCCACAAAATTCCAATGATAAACCACCAGCTATTTTTACACCATTAAAAATTGGTAACTTAACATTACAAAATAGATTTGGAGTATCACCAATGTGTACATATTCATCTGATTCAAATAATGAACCAACACCATATCATTTAATTCATTATGGAAGTATTGTTACTAGAGGTCCAGGTATTACAATTGTTGAAAGTGCACCAGTTACAGAAAAAGGTGGTGTATCACCTCGTGATTTAGGTGTTTGGAATGATAATCAAGCTAAAAAATTAAAAGAAATTGTTGATTATGCACATTCTCAAAAACAATTAATTGGTATACAAATTAATCATGCTGGTAGAAAAGCTTCTGGTCAACCATTATTTTTACATTTAGAACAAATTGCTGATGAATCAATAGGTGGATCTTCAGAATTATATGCTCCATCACCAATTGAATTTAGACCTTATGGAAATTTCCCAGCACCAAAAGAATTAACAATTGAAGAAATTCATAATATAGTTGAAAATTTTGGTGATGCAGCTAAAAGATTAGTTGAAATTAGTGGATTTGATTTTATTGAAATTCATGGTGCTCATGGTTATTTAATTAATGAATTTTATAGTAAAATTTCAAATAAAAGAACTGATGAATATGGTGGATCATTTGAAAATAGAATTAGATTCTTATTAGAAATTATAGATAATATTAAATCTAAAATTAATGATACACCAATTTTTTTAAGAATTTCAGCTATTGAAAATAGTACTGATCCAGATGCTTGGAATTTAGAAGATAGTAAGAAATTAGCAGATCATTTAATTGAAAAAGGAGTAGCATTATTAGATATTTCATCTGGTGGTAATGATTATAATCAACCACCAAGAGGTGGAATTAAAAGTAAAGAACCAATTCATTTACCATTAGCAAGAGAAATTAAAAAATATGTTGGTGATAAATTATTAATTAGTTGTGTTGGTGGTTTAGAATCAGATGCAGAATCAGTTAATAAATATATTGAAGAAGGATATTTTGATTTAGCATTATTTGGTAGAGGATTTTTAAGAAATCCAGGATTAGTTTGGGATTTTGCTGATAAATTGAATGTTAGATTACATCAATCATTACAATTAGGTTGGGGATTTTGGCCAAATAGACAACAAATTATTGATTTAATAGAAAGAACTAATAAATTACAAGTTTAACGGTTTGTTTCAGAATATATATATTTTGTGTAATTGTTATTTTTTTTTCTAATATTTTTTTTGTTTTTGCTCGTATTACGTTTCAGGTTGCCGAGGCTAGTGAACCCTTGTTTCAAATGTAAGATCTCGCCAAATCTGGTAATTCAGATCTAATCTTAATTTAGTTTAAATTCAAAGTATATCTCCAAATTTTTTTCAATCCCCAAATTTTTTTTGCTTTATTTCTTCCAACCAAATATGTCCAAAGATACTTCAAGAAAAGTTGTATTTAATATATCTCAAAATTTTAAAGTTATACAAATACTAGGTGAAGGAGCTTATGGTATTGTTGCATTAGCTATTCATTTACCAACTAAAACAAAAGTTGCTATTAAAAAAATAGAACCTTTTGAAAGACAATTATTTTGTTTACGTACATTAAGAGAAATTAAATTATTAAATAAATTTAATAATCATGATAATATAATTAAATTATATGATGTTCAAAAACCTTCAAATTTTGAAAATTTTAATGAAGTTTATTTAATTCAAGAATATATGCCACTGGATTTACATAATATAATTCATTCACAAATTTTATCAGATCAACATATTCAATATTTTATATATCAAATTTTAAAAGGTTTAAAAATTATTCATTCAGCAAAAGTTATTCATAGAGATTTAAAACCTTCAAATATTTTAATTAATGAACAATGTGATTTAAAAATTTGTGATTTTGGTTTAGCAAGATTAGATTATTCTTATTATAATTCAAATTCAAATATATCTTTATTAACAGAATATGTTGCAACAAGATGGTATAGAGCACCAGAAATTATGTTAAGTGCATCAAATTATTCAACAAGTGTTGATATGTGGTCAGTTGGTTGTATATTAGCTGAATTATTAATTTATAAAGCTTTATTTCCAGGTGCTGATTATATAAATCAATTAAGATTAATATTTGAAATTTTAGGTACACCAAGTGATGAAGAATTAAAAATTATTAAATCTTCAAGAGCAAGAGAATTTATTAAAACTTTACCAATTAGACAAAAAATTAATTTAACTGAATTTATTAATAATCATCCTTATAGAAGAATTAAACATCGTGGTATAGATGTTGAAGTAAATCCTTTAGCTATTGATTTAATTGAAAAATTATTAGTTTTTGATCCAAATCAAAGATTTACTGTTAAACAAGCTTTAGAACATCCTTATGTTAGTGCATATCATGATCCATTAGATGAACCAATTACAAGTGCTATACCTGTTGAAGATTTTGAATTTGATATAGATAAAAAACATTTAGATACAAATGATTTAAAAAGACAAATTTTTGAACAAATAATGTCAAGAAAAAAATAAAAACTTATATTATATATAATTCTATTTAAAATTGTTATTTATTTATCTTCTTTCAATTGCAAAATAATGTAAGAAAACATATCCTAATATTAAAAATATAATTGATAATGCACCTAAAAATGAAACATCTTTCCAAAATGCACCTACATTAAAACCAAATGTACTTAATATAACAGCACCTGGAACTTCAATAGATAATCCATATTTCTTTTCTCTTAATATTAAATCTTTAACTTCATTTATAGATAATGCTTCATAAGCATAATGAAATACAGATATCCATTCTAACCATTTTATTTGAACTTTTAAATCTTCACTATTTATAAATAATCCTGCAAATAATAATGATAATAATAATAATAATACACCAACCATAGTTGAAGTACCTGGTTCTTTAATTAAAATACCAACAATTAACATTTCAATTGATACAGCAACATTAAATAAAACTAATACTAAAATTGTTTTAATAAAAGCATTATGTTCCATAGTTAATCCAACTAATGGATAAGCAATACTTGTTAAAATAATTGGTGGTAAAACTCGAAGTGGAATAATATCACAAAATATTTTACTTATATAATAACTTAATGGATTATAATAATTATTTGCTCTTTCTCTAATAAATATAATTCTTTCACTTGCAAATGAATGTAAACCAGTTAATGAACTAAAACCAAAAAATGCTAATAAAAAGAAAAATAATCCTAATCTATTTTGAAATCCACTTATATCATTTGATACATTATAATATAAATATCCACAAAATAAACCAACTAATAAAGATAATGCATAATGAGCTAATAATAATCTTGGATTTCTATATAAATTTTTAAAAGTTCTTGATGATAAAATTGTAATTTGATTAAAAAATGTTGCCTTTTTAATTTCATGAGATTTTGAATCAAAATTATTTGGATGTTGTTTAACTTCATTAATTTCTTCTTTTAATTCAAATGCTAATGATGATTCAATAAATAATTTTGGTAATTTATTTCTTAATCTTAAAATAGTTTCTTCTTCACCAGTTTTAGTTTTTTGACTACCAACTATATCAGTATTATATTCATCACGATGAACAGCAAAATGTTCCCATTCTCTTGTAATATCATCTTGACTTTGAGCTCTATTATTAATAAAATCTGCATGAATTTTTGCATTACTTAAATCAGTTGATGATGCTGCACCAACAATTTCAGAATCAACATTTGAAACTTTAATTAATTTATTATGATCAACAGTTATATCAATTAAATAATCAGCAATATTATAACCTAAAGGACATTTATAACCATTTTTTGTAAAAAAATCTTGTGCTTTAATCATATCACCAGAATAAATTAAATCACCTTCACTTAATAATAATAATTTATCAAATAATGAAACAATATTACTTCTTGGTTGATGAATTGTAAATACAATTGTTCTTTCATAATCTCTTGATAATTTAACTAAACAATCAACAACATTTCTAGCATTATAAGAATCTAAACCAGATGTTGGTTCATCTAAAAATAAAATTGATGGTGATGTAACTAATTCACAAGCTATTGAAACTCTTCTTTTTTCACCACCTGATATACCTCTTTTAAAATTTGATCCAATAACTCTATCTTTAATATTTAAAATTCTTAATTCATTTAAAACTTCAATAACTCTTGCTTGTTTTTGACTTAAACTCATATCTCTTGGTAATCTTAATAATGCACTATTTAATACAGTTTCATATACAGTTAATGTAGGAATTAAATGATCTTCTTGATCAACAAATCCAACAATTGATTTATAATGTTTTGGATCAATTGAATTTCCATTAACATAAATTGAACCAGTAATTTTACCATCTTTATTTTTACCTGCTAAAATATCTAATAAAGTAGTTTTACCAGCACCTGAACCACCCATTATAGCTAAACATTCTCTTGGTTTAACAATACCAAAAATATTATTTAATACTTTATGATTATTAGCAACTTCATAACTAATATTTTCAAATGATAAAGTTGTTGGTTCAAAATTTTGATTCATTACACTTGCATCACTTTCAAAATTTTCAAATCCACCAGATTTTTTAAATAATGCTGAATCACTAATATTTCTTAAAATTGTAACAACAAATAAAATACAAATTAATAAAATTCCAATAATCAGAAAGATATTACCTAAAGTTAATTTTGGTTGTTCTGGTAATTCATAACCTGGTATTTCACTTTTATGAATACATTCTCTTGATCTACATTCTAATGTTATATATGGATCACCAAAAACACTTTGAATTAAATCATTCATACTTGGTTCTGAAAATCTACAAGTATTTTTATTTAAATCACAAGTAAAATCACCTGGACCTCTAATAGTTTCAGTTAAAAATTCAGATATATCAATTGAACCAGATTTACCACATAACATTTTATCAGGTAAACATTTACAACCAATAGTTTCACAATTATAATGAGTAGTATTCTTATTTAAATCATAATCTAATTCACATTTATTTAAATCACAATAAAATGATTCAATTTCATCTATCCAAAATTGAAAATTACAATTTTTTGAAGTTGAATTACATGAAAATGTAGCTTGAGGAATTTGACCATCTAAAATTTTTAAAATTTTTGAATTTGTAACATCACACATTTGATGAAATTTATTAACTAATATACCACCTTTATAACAAGTACCTTTTAAACCATCAGGCATGAATTGATCACAAACATCATCATGTTCACATAAATTACAATTTATACCTGACCAACCACTTTTACAATCACATAATTGATTATCTTTTCTAATTGGTCTATTTGAATTACCATCACTTAAAGATCCACATAAAGGTTCTGAACAATCCATTCCACCATAACCATCTTGACATTCACACATTCCAGTAAATGCATTACATTGAGAAAATTGAGTACATTCAAAATTTGGTAAATTACAATTAAAACATGGAGGACAATCTTTATCTTTATCATTATCACCACCTTTTTTTGGAGGTATATTTTTAATATTGGAATTAAATTCATAAATATCTTGTAATAATAAACCTCTTTTTATTTTAGTAACTGAATTTTGTAAATCTTTATCATTTTCAATCCGTATTGAGTTTACTAATAACAGAAATAGGAATAAAAATCCAAATACTTTAAAATACATGATAATACTTTCAAAACTAAGTTCGAGGGTTGCAAGATTTAAAAAAAAAAAAGTTTCTGGAAAAGGGGAAAGAAATGAAAGTCCAATTTATACGATTTCAGTAATCAATCTAATAATTCAAGGGAAATGATTAATAAATTTGGAATTGAAATTGGAATTGAAATTGAATAAAATTATAAAAAATAAAATTAAAAAAAGAAAAACAGCAAACAATATAATATTTAAATTAAAATAAAAAAAAAACCCAATGTCATAAAATGTTATTGATTGTCTTTTTTCTCTTCTATTCTTCTTTGTTTTCTCTTGGCTCGTCGAAGGTTTTTTTTAAAGTGGTGGTGGTGCCCTACTACCTTTTTTCTTTTTGGTTTTGGCGCAATGTCTAATTTGAAGAATTTACGACACTGACAACGAATTAAAAATTAAATCATTATCTAAAATATAAACAATTAAGTTTTTAGGTTTCATATTTTTTAAATTAATTATCACATTCATTATCAAGATAAAAAAAATTAACTTATCAAACGAGTTTAATAATAATGCCAGCCATTAAAAAGAATAAAAAAACTTACAATCAATCCCATTTTAGAAGAATATTATTATCAAAAATAAATAATAATGGCAGTAAAGAATTTACGCTACGGAAAGATAATTGTGATTTACTTGTTTATTTAATATATATGAATTATTTAAATGAATTACTTCAAGAAGCTGCTTCAGATGATGATACAAGAGTTGCTGTTATAAGTGAAGATGGTTTAGAAAATGCTAGTGATAAATTAATTAAAAAATATAGGGGTTAATAATATATATATATATATACATGGGTGTCTATTTACAGTTCTAAAATACATTATTTGGATTTTGTAAAGTTTCTATCATATCAATAGCTGATTTTGGATCTCTTTTATTATAAACAAATAATCCTTGTAATTGAGCAGTACTAACATGTTGTAAATTTAATTTTCTATATTTTGATAAAAATTCTTCACATAATTCATATTCATCTTCATAAAATCTAAGAAACATTTTTTTAACTTGATATTCAGTTGCATTATTTATCAATACTTTATAATCAACTCTACCAGGACGTAATAAAGCAGGATCTAATTTTTCTGGATGATTAGTAGTCATAAATGTTATACATTCTTCAGCACTTGCAACACCATCTAATGCATTTAATAATCCTGAAAATGTAACTCCATTTGTATAACCTTGTTCATTAACTTGTTCACGTTTATTAAATGCAGCATCAACATCTTCTAATAATAATATTGATCTATTTGGTATATGATTTATTAAATGATTTAAACGATCATCAGTTAAAGTATTTTCTGATATATTTAATATACAAATATTATAATCCAATTCTCCTGCTAATGCTTGTATAAATGATGATTTCCCACTACCTGGTGGTCCATATAATAAATAACCTCTTCTATATGGTATACCTCTTTTATGATACCATTCACCACTTGTTAAAAAATCTTGTACATCATTTAATATATTTTCTGCTATACCTTGATCTAATATAACTGATTCTAATAATCTTTTAGATCTTGGTTGTCCAAAAGGTCTCCATTCAGGACCCCATGATGTAAATATAACAGTTTTACCTTCACGTAATTTTAATGCCATATTTTTTGCTTCTAATAATAATTCATTAAATAATTTTCGATCTCGATATAATGTAGTTAATGTAACAGTTTCAAATGGTGTACCACTAGTCATATCTAATAATTTCCCACTACGTTCACGATTAACTAACATAAATGCACCTTTATATCTAATTAAATGTTTACCAGGACCAGGTACCAAAGAAAAATTAGTTGTTATTGAACCATTATCATGAGTTATTACATTAGTTTCAACTGATAAATGTCTTGAACTTCTATGTTTATATTTTGACATCCATTCTAAAAACCATAAATAAGATTTATCTTTTGAAGGTATTTCTAAATCAACTAACATTTGTTTATATAAAAAACCCGAACTTCGAACAATTCCCGATTTTGCTAATGCCAATCCCGTACCTAATAACATTAAACCACCACCAGCAGCAAAATATGGATTATTCAAGACAATTTCATTAAAACCCTGAGAAACCATTCCTGAGAATGTCCCATCAGAAGACTTCTTTATCTTTTCAAAATCTATTTGTGGTGGTTGTGACATTCAAAAGATCTTGGCTATTGGAAATGAAAAATTTATGTAAATTCTTTTTTTTTTCTTTTTTTACTCCATATAAAAAAAAATTGGCAACACTTTTTTTAAATTAACTCACAACTTTTTCTCATTTTTTTTTTGCTGTCACCAAAAATCATTCCAAGCCCAGATTTCAAATCAAAAAAATCAATTTTAGAAATCCCTTTTTTCAATATTAATCATCAAGTTTATCAATATTCTCTTTTACTTTCCTTCCCTCCAATTAATATAATCAATTAGAGATAAATTCAATTCACATCCCCATTATTTTTTTTTTTTTTTTTTGTTTCACTTATAGATTAAAAAAACATGACAATTGACAATGAAGGCAGTATATCGTCATCATCATCAATATCATCAAATGTTGCAGGTGATGGGTCTGATATTAATTCATCAGAGTTAGAAAAAACAGTAATTACTCATAGTCAATCAACATTATCACCACAAGAATCATCAACTCAATTTCAAAGTAAGAATCCATTTAGATCGTCACCTAAACTTCAACAAACCCCACAACAACAAGTTCAACAAGCAGAATTACTGAAATTGAGGACCAACATATCTAAACAAGAACTTATTAAATATCCATTTAAAACTTTAAATAGAATACTTGATGATATAAGATGGTCTATTCCAATGAAAGAAAAATTTAATATTAGTTTATTAAATAGTAAACCAATAGATTATTCAATTGATTTAAGTAAAAATGTAAATTCAAATTATGAAAGTTTGATACTTAATAATAATTTAGATTATTGTCCATCAATTGATAAAATTGATTATTCAGATTCTCAACAAACTTTATATATTATAAGAGGTTTATTAGTTGGCAACAATAAAATTTATCATTTTAGAATTTTAGTACTTGAAAATTATTCAAATCCATTTATAACTAATTTAGTTGATAAACATCAATATCATAATATCCCAAAATCAATAATATCAGAAAATGATTTAAAATTATTAAAAAATGATGTATTAGATTCTAATTTAATAATAGATGATGCATATTATAAAAGTTTAAATTCAAATAATGAACAAATTTTAAGAATTACCTTATTTAAACAAGAATTTACAAATGAAGATGTGAGTCCATTAATTGATGAAAAAATTATTAAACAAAGATATTTAGCTGGTGTAGAAAGACATTCAAGTTTATCTCCAGATACTATAATAAATGCAATTCATTGTTTTAAAACTGTAATTAAAGTATTACGTGGTCCAATATTATTAAATCCCGAAGATTCAATTAGAAGAATTAGTCTTAATAATACAGTAATGGATACTCAAATTGATGTTAATTTGCTATTGGATAAATTATCATTTACTTTAGATCAAGAAAATCAAGAAGTAGTCCCACCAAATTTAAATAATTCTCCTGAATTAAAAGAATCATATATAAGAAAAGTATTGGAATTAATTTATATTGCAAGAAATTTAAAAATTTCACCAAATGAATATAAAACTATGTATTCATTTTCGGATAATATGGCTCAAGTTTTTACAACAATTGTTGAATATGATAAAAATATAAGTTTAATCAATTTTAATAATAATTATTCAAATAGATTTTCATATTTTATTAATCTTAGTAGTTGTGCATATTTTCAAGATGAATTAATTATAAAATGTTTTGAACATACAGTTCAATCAGATCCAAAAAATAAATTATATTATGTTGATTCATTAAAAGATATTAGAAATTTTAGAAATAGTAGTAATCAAAATAATAAATTAGATATATATTTTAGAAATTTATCTTCACAAGGAGAATTAATTGGATATAATGATTATATTGAATCATTAAAAATTCTTGGTTTAACTATTGAAAATAATAATGAAATTGATGATGATGTTATAATTGCAATGTATAGAAGTCAATTTAAAAATGATCCAAGAAATTATCAATATTATAATAATCATTTAAAAAAAATAGCTCAAGGTAAACAATCAGATAATTTAAATAAATTTATTGAACAAGAAATTTTACCAATAGATTTAGCATTAATTGAATTAAATATTGAAGAAATTACTGAAGATGATGTAGTTATAACAGCTTATGAATTTAAATTAGATGATATTTTACAACAAAATAATTTTAATGCTAATGCAAGTGAAGTTATATTATTACATAAAGCTTTAGTATCAGTTGCTATACATAGAAGAAGTTATATATTATTAAATTATATTGAAACTAAATTACCAGAATATATTGAATTATCAATAATAAAAGAAGAAATGACAAGTAATAAAGCATTTGAAAAATTGGAAGTTACAACAACTACATCAGATTTTGAAATTATAACTAATTTTCAAAATAAAATAATGAATAATAATGAAGATATAAGAATTTTAAGATATGCAATGAAATTAATTGGTGAATATAAAAAACTGGAAATTATTACAAGTTTTTTAAAACTGGGGAAAATTGATTCATCATTATTACCAACAGAAAATTGGCCAGCAGGTTTAGATAATATTGGGAATACATGTTATTTAAATTCTTTATTACAATATTATTTTTGTATTAAACCATTAAGAGAATTAATTTTAAAATTTAATGAAAAAAATTTTACACAAGAAGATTTTTTACAAAATAGAAAAATTGGTGGTAGAAAAGTTGAACCTTTGGAAATTCAAAGATCAAATCAATTTATTTATCATTTAAAAAAATTATTTGAAGAAATGATTGGAACTGATAAAAGATGTGTTCAACCAAGTAAAGAATTGGCTTATTTATCATTTTTACCATTATCACAACCAGTTAATTTCAAAGAAGAAGAAGCAATAGTTGAACAACAAGAAGAAAAAATTGAACCAATGTCTGAAGTTACAATTGTTGAAGAAGAAGAAGTATTAACAGAAGAATTAACAGAAGATATAACAGAAGAAGAAGATGTTACAATGACAGAAGTAATTACAAGTCCAGAAGAATTAGAAACACCATCTGAAAGTAGTAGTAATTCAAGTGAAGGTCCTAAATTATTACCAATACTGACTGATCAAATAGAAAGTACAATTGAAGTTGGACGTCAACAAGATGTTACCGAATGTATTGAAAATGTTACATTTCAAATAGAAACAGCATTACCACCAAATAAATTAGATAATGATAATGAACAATATGATTTAATTAAAGAATTATTTTGTGGTAAAACTAAACAAACAATTACACCATTAGATACATCAAATAAAGAAGAACGTATTTCTATAGAAAGATTTTTCAGTTTAATTATTAATATTAGTGATCATCCAAAATCTATATATGATGCATTAGATTATTATTTTAATGAAGATATAGTTAAATTAGATGAAGGATTAGTTAAAAAATCAATTACAATAACTGAATTACCACAAATTTTACAATTTCATGTACAAAGAGTTATGTTTGATAGAGAAAAATTAATGGCATATAAATCTATTGAACCAATACCATTTAGTGATAAAATTTATCTTGATAGATATTTAGATACAAAAGATGAAGAAATTTTACAAAAAAGAAATGAAGTATTTACATGGAAAAGAGAAATTTCAAAATTAAATGAAGAAAAAAATGATATATTAAAAATTGATTCAGAAACTTCATTATCAATAATTGATAATTTAAAAATTACAAAAAAATTTTTAGAACAAAAAATTATAAATGATGATAAATTAATAATTGAATTAAATTCAATATCTATTATACAAGAACAAATTGATAAATTAAATTCAAAATTAATTGAAATAAATAATAAATTAAATCAATTAAATTTAAATATAAATAAACAATTTGAAAATTATAAAAATATAATTTATTCAATTTTTGCTATATTTATTCATAGAGGTGAAGCAAGTTATGGTCATTATTGGATTTATATAAAAGATCCTCATCAAAAAAATATTTTTAGAAAATATAATGATGAATTAGTTACTGAAGTACCAGATTCTGAAGTTTTTAATTTTTTGGAAAATAATACAGCAACTCCTTATTATATTGTTTATATTAAAGATGAATTAGAATTAAATTATGTAGAACCTTTAAAAAGGGAAATTAAATAAAAAAAATAAAATTAAATAAATAAATAAATATCATAATTTTTATTATCTTCTATATATATTATATAAAATCTATTCTAATTTTCTTTTTTTAAAATCTGGTTGTTGTGAAGATGATGAAGTATTAGTTTTTAAAGGTGGTAAATTTACAAAATTACCAGATTTAATACTTTGATCAATTTCAGAAACACTTGGTAAACAAGTTTCATTATTATTTTTAGGTGATGATAATTTTAAAAAATGAGGTGGTGAATTATTATTAGTTGATTGATGAGATGAAGGAGTTTGTAATTGTTGAGCAATTTGTTGTTGTTGAGCTTTTAATTTTGAATCATACATTGAAGTAAATGAATTACGTTGATAAAAATAATTAGGAGTAGTTGGATTATTTGAATTTGTTGAATTATTATTATTATTATTATTATTATCAACAACTAATGGATTTGGAAGGGAATTAGTTCTTGGATTCATAATAAATGGTAATTGTGAAGGTTGAGGAGTTATAGTAGTTGGTTTAGCAGGTGTTGATGTAGTGGTACTAGTGGTGGTGGTGGTTGTTGTTGTTTTTTGTTGAGCTTGTTGAGCTTGTTGTTGATGTTTAGCTATACTTAAAGGAGAATAAGATTTTGATTCTGCTCTCATTCTAAAACTTTGAGAAATTAATGAACTATTATTATTATTATTATTATTATTTTCTTCCAATATTTTTGTATTAAGTCTTGATGGAACTGGTTGTAATGGATCATATACTGAATATTGTCTTTTTGATTCATCTTTTTTACCATTAGTAAAATTAGTAGTACCATTATTATTAACAACATTATTAGTAGTATTAGGAACATTTGAATTATTATTGTTATTATTATTATAAATTGTATAATGAGGATTTAATGGATATGTTGGTTTTTCAAAATGTTGATATTGTTGAGGTGGTCCATATGAACCTTCATTAATTATAGGTTGTTGTTGTTGTTGTTGAGGATGTTGTTGATGATGATGAATATGTAATTGTGGTGGTTGTTGATGTTGTAATTGATTCATTCTAGCTAATCTTTGACTCATAATATTTTTAATATTTTGTAAATCATTAGCAATTTTATTATTTGATTTTTCATCAACTAATTTTTCAATTAATTCAATCAACATTATTGAATCATTAGTTTGATTTTTAAATTCATGTGATAATGTATCATATTTATTATTCATAACTTGTAAATCTGTTCTTAATGAACCTATTTGATTATTTAAATCAATAATTTTATAAGTTGTTAAATTTTCAAATGATCCTTGAGGATTTGATATTAATGATGGTCTAGCACTATATTCTTGTGGTGTTGCAATTCTTTGTGGTGGTAATTGTTGTGGAGGTTGTTGTTGTTGTTGTACTGGTTGTTGTTGTGGAGGTTGTTGTTGTTGAATTGGTTGTTGAGGTGGTGGTGCTGGTGGTGGTACTTGAAGTTGTTGAATTGGTTGTTGAATCGGTATTGGACATTGAACTTGACTTGTTCTTGGAGTTGGTGGTGAATGAGGTCTATCAGACTGTATAGAAGTTATACTATTATGATGAGAATAAACTGGATGAAGTAATTGATGATTTTCTTCATATTGAGGCATTGGAACTTGTTGTTGAGGATAAGTAGTATATTCTTGAGTTGCAACAGGTAAAGATTTAATATTAACAACTTCTTTTTGAGAATTAACAGTTTTTGAACTTCTTCTTTTAATATTTTTTAAAGCTTCTTTATCACCTCTTTTAAATTGATTAGTTGAATGTCTAAATTCCCATCTTGATTGTTGTTGTTGTTGTTGTTGTTGCTGTTGTTGAATAGAATTTTTTTCATCATCTTGATTTTGAAAAGTTTCATTAACTTTATGAAATCCATACATATTTAATTGTCGTATAAATGATGCAATATTTGTATGTTTAAAAAATTGTGCCAAAACTCTTGAAAATTCTTCACCATGCATTATATAAAATGAATCACCAGTTGGTGACCAACAAATTAAATGAGTTATAGTATCATCTTCCAACATTTGATATAATTTATAAATAAAAACAACTTGAGTTTTACCATTTTTTTTATTTTCATCATTATTAGAATCTTTATTATTATTTATATTTGAAGGTGATGAAATTTTTAAATCTGTTGATTTTATAGTATAAGGAGATGAAGTTCTTGATGATCTTCTTCTTGTAAATGATGGTGGAGAAGGTAGTTGTCTATCAGATAATGTTGGTGGAGGAGTTGGATTCATTATAGACATTGTTGGAATAAGTTATATAAATTTTTTTTTCTTAGTATGAAGTAGTAGTAGTAATATTTAATTTGGAAAATTCTTTTTTTTTTTTTTAAATTAAATGAAAAAAAAGAACAATAAGTTTTGTATTAAATCCCTTAATTGATTTCAATTTAGTTTTAAACTAGAATCAAATCAAATCAACACTTTCACTTTAAATCAATATGGGTTTAAAAAAAGAAACAATCAAAAAAATTTATAATCTTTTTCTTGGATTCTTATATAAATATCTTTTTTTATGGATTTTTTTTTTTTTTTTCTCTTTTCTTTAAACAAAGTTAAAAACTATTAGTAGAAGAAAATTAAAATTAAAATTAATTAACAGAAAATGTAACCCAAAAAAATATTGAAAATAAGCTAAAAATAATTTCAATTTCTTTGTTTTAACTTAATTTTAAGCTTTAACTTTAACTTCTAATTGAATGGAAAAAGTTTTTGAATTTAAATAATATGAAAAATTAAAAAATTAAAAAATTAAAAAAAAAAAAAGGAATTTGGGAAATTTGACTAAAATCTAAAAACCAAAAAACTAAAACTGAAAATGGAAATTTGAATTTATTTATTATAGTTCGTTTTTTTTTTATTTTTAAAATGGAAATTTGGAAAATTTAAATTTAGAAAAAAAAAAAATGGAATGGAACTGATTTTTATATAATGATAATTACTTTCTTCTTTTTCTAGAACCAACAAATTTAAATTTATAAATAAGTGGAATGATGAAACAAATTTAATTATGTAAAAACTTGAAATAAATAAATGATGGTAAAATTTGTTCAATTATATATGGAATTATTTTTATTCAAAAAAAATTCTTTGATCTTTATTTCTTTTCAATTAATTCTATTTCCTCTATTGTATTATATTTTTCCAGTAAAAAACAGTTATTTTTCCTTTTCTCTTATGCCCTTGGTTCTTGTTCTTGTATTATTCTTATTCTTCTATAAAGTAACAAAAACTAAAAAGAAACAAAGAAACAATTTTTCTGTTTTGTATTAAAATCACAAATGAAATTTAAAAGTAGAATTTCTTAAAAATTTTTATTTCCAAATAAAAAATAGAAGATTCTTTTTTCTTTTTTTTATTTTCTTTACTTTTCTTAGTTGGATTCTGATTTTCTATTTTCCTAAAACAATGAACAATAAGAAAATAAAAAATTTATGGATAGGAGGAAATAAATAATATTGATGCAGTTGATGAATATATATATGCTTTATGTATGTATGTATATATTGTATTATATTGTATTATATTGTATTGTTTGGTAGTCGTTGTAGTAGTACTGTAAAATGGAATTGTGCAATAAAACAAAAAAAAATAAAAATAAAAATAAAAAATAAGATTTTAATTTTAGTTCTAAAAATTTATTATGAGAATGTAATAAATGTAATATGGATTTATGAAATTTGCTAATCCTTCTTTTATTTTCCAACTCTAACTTAACTTGTTAGATGATTTCTTTAATAATCTTTTAACTTTTATTATTAAATGATGTTGTTCTTGTTGTAATAGTAGTTTGATAAATATATTACGAATATTATAATAAATATGTCAAAATACCCTTGGATAATTAAAATAAAAAATATTAAAACAACTAAGAAAATTTAGTTCGGTATATAAAAATGGAAATAAAATAAACTTTTTGTTAGTGATTATGTAATGTGTTATGTAATATAGCACAAAAATTTCTTGTCTTATTTCAGTTAAGTATTGGTGTGTGGGTGTAGTGGATTGAACCAAAGGGACCAAATATTATTTTGTATGGTATTCGCTTAACTTTATTTATTCCTATTTCGGATATAATCCCGCTAAGATGATTTTTTTTTTTGCCTCTTGTCTTTTTTTGCCAATTGTTTATCCGGAATTATTGTTAAAGGAAATCCGAAACTAATTGGTAACTAAAATTAAAATTAAAATTAAAATTAAGAATTAAAATTAAACAGCAACACAAATAAATAAATTGAAAGAAAAACGTTTTAAACTTCCTAATGGATATTCGTTTTTCCTAAACTATGTTTTCTTTTTAGCTAATAAAATAAGACTAAAAATAAATAAGAAACTGAAACTAAAACTAAAATTTGCTAATGAAATGATTATGAGATTTTATATATATCTTGTATATATAATCTATTGTTAAATGGAAATAACTAAATCAATTTTTTACCAATTATTCAAACCCCACAGAAAAAAAAAAATTCAATTTTGATTGTGCAATTTAACTAAAATGTTTTATATAATAAATTTCTTTATAAATATTATCAGATGATATATAGTAAGAACAATAACTTATTATTATTATTATTTGTTATTATTATTTCTTATTGTTGACTTGACAAGGTATATTAATATATATATATATATTCTTGTCTTCTTTTCTTGTATGTCTTCTTCTTCTTCTTCTTCTTTTCTAAGTATTCTTTGTTTTAATATAAAGAATATTCTTTATATTCTATTATTTCTAATAATACAAAATCTAAATGAATCTAGAAATAGAATTTATATAATAAATAAAAATAAAAAAAAAGTAAGAATTTAAAAAAAATTATTTCGATTTCCAAAAGAAAATTATCCTTCTTCTTATACTTTTTTTTTATATTTGTATCTCTGTATAAGGTTTTTGGTTTTGTTATATATTTTTTTTCTTTTTTTTCTACAATATATCTTATAAATGACTTTGTTTACCTTTTTTTTAAAAAAATTAAGTTTTTAAATCATGGTTGGATATTGAAAAAAAAAAAAAAAAAAAAAAAAAAAAATTATTTTTTTTCGTTGTAACAAGATTTAAATCACAAAATTGCAAAATGAAAAAGTATTACAAAATGCAAATGCAAAATAAAAAAAAAAAAAGGAAAAATGAAAAAAATAAAAAAAAAAGAAAATTAAAAGCATTATTACATATCTTACAGGTTAATTCACATTCACTTACTCATTGAATCGGGATTATACTGATTTTATTAAAAAATAGAAGGAAACAAAAAAAATAATTATCTAAAAAAAGATTTCAATGAAAAATAAACAAACAACAATTAACCAATTTACATATATATTAAACCAACCAACAAATAGTTATGAATGAATTAAGTAATGATTCCGGCGAATGTACAAAGTGTAGTTTTATTTTTATTTTATCATTTATTTTGTTACAGAATTTTTTTTTTTAGATCTTTCAATTAATTAATGGAAATAAACTTTTAAGCAAAAACAAAATAAAAAAATACATTGACATTATTATTATTTGAATAAAGAGTGTAATAATAGTTAAGTAAAGGTATAATTAATAATAATACATATACCTGAACCATTGAAAAAAAAAAATTAATTGTTTATTTAACCCTGCATTCATTATGCAAGACCTAAGGCATTTATTCATTGAAATAAAAAAAAAATAATATATGCAAGTTACATGACTCTATCACATTTTAGTCAATTGGACATACATGAAATGAAATATATAAAAAAAAAAAAAAATATTTAATCAGTAACAAGTTTGAAAAATAAAATATAACAGATCACTAACCATTGCAAAATTTCATGGTTAAAAATATACCCATTCTTACAGTTACTAATTTATTTATTTATTCTTTCTTCATTTGGGTAATTTTGATAGTTGAATAGTTGTTGGATATATGTTGTAAATCCGTAATTTTTTTTTAAATAAAAATTTTAGATTTTAGATTTTAAACTTTTAAGATTTAAGATTTATAAGGTTAGGAACTAAAATATAAGAAGTTTTTTTTAAAAACTCAAAAGTGAAAATTTAAACTCAAAATGTAAATATATTTAAAAAATAGAATAAACTAGAATATAGTCAAAAAAAAAAAAAGAAAGAAAAAAAGAAGAAAAAAAATAAAAATATCTTGGGGTTTATGTTTGATTAATGCCTTGCCGAATGTATTTCCCATGTTTATCAATTATTTGATATTTGATATATATATCTATTTAGAAATAATTTCCGGAGTCCGGAATACGTAAACAGTTACATTTTGAGAAATAACTAATATAAATCCAACAGTAAAATCACATCATTATCAATATGTATGTATGTTTAGGAAAAAAAGAAAAGAAAAGAATAAGAGAATTACCAAACAAACAATTCGAGGTCGAAATTAAGATACAATACAGAAAATCAATCAATATACATAGATCCATCCACACATAGATAGATACAAACATACATATACATATACATAAATACTTGCTTCCCAAGCTTTGTGAAAGTTTTTCAAGTTGTGTTGTTAATAGCAAGCTCTGTTTTTTTTTTCCCTTTCCTTATATATGCATCTATCACATAATCACCAACTAAATAAATTGGAAAAAGCCCTTTCTTAAGGTTTTTGTTCAATTATTCTAAAAAGTTTAAATCAAACCTGAAACAAATTATTATTATTCTAAAATAGAAAAAAATAAAAAAATAAAAAAAAACTGCAAATATCACAAAAATATTTGATATATATATATATAGAGAGAGAGAGAGAGAGTCATGTGTAGTATATGTATGAATACTAATCTTTTAGTTTGTTTTAGTTTTCTTGGTATCCTAACGGTATATGATCAGCCATAAAGATCAATAAACCCTATACAGGGTTAAAATTCAAATTCAGTACATATATTTGATTCTTTCATCATCATCATCATCAACATCATCAATGATGCTTTAGTTCCTTTGCATTCTCTCTATCCATATATGAAACTTATACGGTATGCCGGTGAATATAATTACTATTTGTTTTTTAAATCTGGAATTAGATTCGTAACGAAATATATTTAGAAAATGACTCCCCTTTTCTCTCGTTTAGAAACAGTATTTTTAGTTTAATTCAATATTTAGTTGTGAATACATTCACCCGTTTCGATTTACTATTTTAGGTTAGTCTTTTTTTTTCTTTTTGTTGTGTTTTTTTAAATTTACTACTATCAGCTATATAAAATGCAAAAAAAAAAAAAACAATCAACAAAGTTTATAAAATTAAGTTTTCATTTTTTTTTTTAAGTTTATGTGTTGTTTTGTTATTCATTCCAAGACGTGGCAAAGAAGTAAAATAAGTAAACAAATTAATTAAATTAATTAATTAATTAAATTTATCACATTGTTCTTCAAATTAAAAGTTTAATTAAATTGAAAAAAAGGCAGACCATTTTTTTAATTAAACTTTCAAACATAGAAAAAGAAAAGAATAAAATAAAATAAAGTATAGTTTTAAAACAAAATTGTGGTGAGTAAATAAAAATTATATTAATTTTTAACACAATATTTATTTTTTGTTTTTTTTTTTTTTTTTGCATTCATATTGTGTTTTATATATATATATATATATTTGTTAATTACGTCTTCGATTTCAATCCCCTCTATTTCTGTGCTTTTTATTTTTGATTCGTTACTTTTTCTTATCTAACCTGTGTTAGACCTTGGTATGAGAGAATAAAACTTTAAAAAAAACTTTATATTTTAATTAAACTTTTTTTTGCACTAATAAAAGCAAGGAATTGAAATAGAAAATGGAAATGGAAATAGAAAAATGAAAAAAAATATATATATATATTTTTTTTTATTTTAAATATATACAATGCAATATTTCTTCTTTAGTTTTTTATATTATTATATCGATTGATGTATTTTAAGAATATTTAATTTTAATGATATTAATAAATATTAGAAATCGTAATTCGCCAATTCTTAACTATGATTTCGCCCAAATTTAATGTTTGATACGTTACATATACATACATACATTACATAAATAATATTCAAAATCTTAGGTACCACTTTTATTTAAATAATAAATCGCAAGGTATAATATAATATATTTTATTATTATTATAGTCTCACTTTGTTGTAAAAAAAAAAATAAAAATAACTCAACTTACCTACCCAGGAAAACAAATAATCGAATTTTTCTTTTTTTTTTTCTTTTTTCATTTTAAAAATTGTTTTATCGGTAATTGGAAATATTTGGGAAACCTAGAACAAATTACAAAAAAAAATGCAAAAAGTTTATAATATAATAATTGCAAGTTTATTTGAATTGTTTTTTTTTTTTAATTTTTTAATTTTATGTTGCGCTCATTTTGTGTAATTGTTGAAACTGTACATATTTTGAGTTTGCAACAAATTTTAGTTCTTAGTTACCCAATAAAAAGAAAAAAAACAAAAAGAAAAAGAAAAGAAAAGATTTTGTTTTTTTTTTTTATCAAAGATTCTATAACAATGAATTTTATCTTTTTTGAATCATTCTTTTTGAATATTGACTAGTCGATATTTATTAAAAATTCTATAAATTTTTGTTGAGTCTATAAACATAAACAAAGAGACAAATTAGGTTTTTCTAAAAGAATGTAAAAAATTGAACTAATAATAAATTATAATTTATTTTATTATTATAAGTGGAAATATATATATTCAAATTATAAAATCCGTTTAAACAATAAGATCAAAAAAGAAAATTAAACCAAACTTATAAAAATAATAATATAAAATAATATAAAATAAAATAAAAAACGTAAGGCACTTTTGATGATATTTGCTTCCTCGTTACTTTCATTTCGTTATTTTATATATATTTTCTTTTTTTGCACCTAAAATTCTCATCCCTCTGCTCTCCTAGCGTAAAATATCCCAATTAGGTAAAAATATCCCACGATTGATTGAACCATACTAAATTGCATAATTTTTTTTAATTTTTAATTTTTTTTTTTTTTTTTTTTTTTTCAATTACTAATCGTAAAATAACCGAAAATTAAAAACAAAAAAAACAATATTAAAAAATAATTAAGTTTCAAAAAGTAATAATAACAAGAAATATATTACAAAAATAGATTTAAATAATATAATCTGAAAAAAAGTTGAAGTAAATTACGACGATGATAAAACAACAACTAACAACTTTTTAATTACCAAAAAAAAACCTTAAAAAAAATTAAATTGAATTTTTTTTTTAATAGTTTTTAGTTTTCAGTTTTTGCGGAGTTTACCAAGTTTAAAAAAGTTTATGCTTAAATTCTTAAAGCTTAAGATGAAGATGAAGATGTAGATTTATTTTAAAAATAAATAAAAAACGCCATCTTTTATTTTTAAAATAAAAAAAAAAAAATACTCCTAAATTTCTCTCCTATAAAGTAAACTTTCCAAAAAACAACAATAGTTATTGTAGTATAATACATATTTCCAAATAAATTAAAAGAGTTTTTTAAATTAAAATTGTGGCTAGGTTAATTAATTAGGGTTGCTTTTTCTAATTTAATTCCATTATATAAATTATATATATTTGAATATTTCTTTTTTTTTTTTTTTTTTTTTTTTTTTTTTTTT
>JAKTXL010000039.1:58548-118974 GCA_030582535.1 Insectozyma bohioensis | reverse complement strand
AAAAAAAAAAAAAAACAATACAATAGTAACAATAATAATAACTAAATTATGATCCCATAATAATTTTTGATTTCGAGTTTAATCTGAAACACATAACGGAATTCAGATGTTTATGTTTATATTAACAAATTGATTTTGTTCTTCAGTTCTTTAGTTCTTTAGTTCCTTTCTTTAGTTCCTTTTCTTTTCTTTCTATTATGTAAATATGTAATATGTAATATGTAATATGTACACGTAAGAATTATTTAAGTTTATATACATAATTAAGTAAATGCAGATACTACTATTATTTTTTTATTATTTTTTTACAGTTTCAAATATAAATTTAGATTTAATATTTCAATTACTACTATTACTATTACTACTATCATTGTTGTTGTTGTTGGTTATTGTTATTGTTGTCATAAGGTATTAAATATTTTCTTTTTATATTAGGAGGAGGACCAAGAAAGTTTAAATTGACTATTGACAATTGACTATTGACTATTAACTACGAAGTATCTATTCAATCAAAGTTGTAATTATGGTTAAACTTTTCTAAATATATTTTATTTGTTTGTTTTAGACCAAAAATTATAAAAATTATAAAAATTAGTTTTAAAAAAGTTTAAGTTTAAGTTTAATTTTAATTTTAATATTGATAAATTAAGGTTTAGTTAAAAAAAAGAAAAATCAAACAATCAACAATCAGTATATAGTAATAGTATAGTAATAGTATAGTAATCAAATACAATTAACAACAACAACTAATAGTAAAGCTATTTTACAAAAGACACAAAATTGAATTTAAATTTATTAAAACCATTAAAACAAACCATCCCAGTCCAAAAGAAAGAAATAAGAAAATTAAAATATAATAGAAATTCGATGTGTCCCAAAAGGGTTTCAAATAATAAATAATAAATAATAATTATTATATATAACATCAAACTAAATACTAAGACTAAGTAAATTAAAGTATAGTCAAGTCGACAAGTCGAGGTCTTAAATCCCAAAGTCCAAGTCCAAAGTATCAAAGAGAAATTATTGAAAAACTTTTTCTCCTTGCAAAAAAAATCAAATCCACAATTTTTTTATTTTTTATTTTTTATTTTATTTTATTTTATTTTTTATTTTGGTTGTTATTTCAACAGAACACACACAACAACAACAACAACAACCCCCCCAATACCACAACCTCGTTTTCATTTTCTATTTTCGTGTGTTTTTTATTTCTGACTTCGTTTCGTTTCGTTTCTATTTTATTTTATTTTACTTTACTTTAATCTCAAACAATTTAATTTAATTTAGGTTGACGATTATAAACTCAAACAAGTTCTTTCATTTCTTTTATTTGATCCAAGTTTTAATTTAATTTAATTTAAAACCAAGATTAAATAAAAACTAAAATTTAAACTAAAATTTAAAAAATTAAAATTTAAAATATTTTTTTTTTGGTTTCTCCTTTCTTTCTTTGATGTTGTATTTTACTATAAAATATTACTATTATTTAATACAACATAGAGATAGAGATAGAGATATTATTATTATTATTATTAACTATTAACTATCAAGAACAACAACTCTTAATAATATAATATTTTTCTTTTTTAACTTTTCTCTTTATCCCTTCCATTTCTAAATTTTAAACGAATAATGTCTAAAAAATTGTAAAAATAAAACAAAAAGATTCGCTGGGCCACATTGGATATATTTAAAGATGTTTTAATTTTTTAATTTTTAATGTTTAATTTTTACTTTTTAATTTTGCATCTTTTGTTTAGAATATAAGTATAATCATCAATATCATCTACTACTAACTGAACATCCAAATTAATTCGAAGTATATCCGTTAAATTAAATTAAATTCGAGAGATAATTTACTTAGTAATATCTCACTAATATAATAATATAATAATTATTATTATGTTTATGTTGATGTTCACTTAATTGCATATTCTCTTAAAGGGCCTTTTGTCATTTTTTATTTTATATTTTATTAAAAAATAAAATATAAAATATAAAAAATAAAATAAATTTGTTTTTTTTTTATTCGTTGATGAAATTGAAATTGAAATTGGAAAATATTTTGCATTCTATTTTTATTGTACTTTTTCTTCTATTATTATTATTATTAAATATTTGGCGGGTTTGATTTCAATATCTAAATTACAAGATGATCAAACATTTTAAACCAAACCCTATTGTTAATTAATTAATTATTCTACATATACATATATCTATATCTATATCTATATCTATATCTATTTCTCTACTATATATATATGTATATATAATATAATATTTTAATGTATGTAAGGATAAATAAAACAAATAAATAAATAAATAAATGTTATACATAATATGTAAGACATCTAAGACAATTTTATGTACAAATTATTTATTATTATTATTTAATATTATTTATATGTATATACAAGACTGCATACAATGCACAAATTCAAATCGTTTATTCTGCAAATATGCAAATATGTAAATATGTAAATATGCAAATATGTAAATATGCAAGTACAATACTGCATATGAAATTGCAACAACAACAATAAAACAAAATAAAATAAAATAAATTAAAGTTAAAGTTTTGTGTAACCTACAAAACAAAATATTCAATTTAACATGATTTACATAAATAATCATTTATTTTAAATTTTCAAAAACTTTAATTTTTATTACATTTTTCCCTAATTTTATGGAAATATAATAATTTTTTAAAGTTTTTTAAAGTTTGTGTAATCCAAGGATTTAATTTTATTATTATTATTATTAAATTAAATTATTTAAAATGTAAAATTTAAAATTTTAAAGTCATAAATCCAAAACTAAAATTAAAAAACTAAAAAAAAAAAAATTTAAATTTTATATACATTTCCAGAGCAGCAGCAGCAGCAGTATAGTATATGTATATACATATCCATAATTAATTTAATTAATATATGTAACAATAAGAATATTAATTTATTTAAATTAATTAAATCTAAAATCTAATAAATTAATTAATTTTATCACAAAATAAAACCCCAATTTCGCCTAGTTTTTATTTGAATTTATTTCCTTTATAAAAATAGAAAAAAAAAATAAAATAAAAAATAAAATAAAAAAATAAAATCAAATTTAAAGTTTTTGAATTAAAGTTTTATAAAAATAATAAAATAAAGTGTAAAGGTTAAACTAAACCTTAAAGTTTAAAGTTTAAAAAATTAAAAAAGTTTAAATTAAAAAAAAATAAAAAAAAAATAAATAAAAAAAATAAAAAAAAATAAAAAAATAATTTATTGTTTTGTTTGTTTTGTCTATTGTTATAATATCTTATACATAATACAAAATTATTATTATACATCATAATAAATATATCATAAAATAAAATTAAAATAAATTAAATTAAATGAAATATTTAATAAATATAAATATACAAAATATATAAATATATAAATATATATAAATACACAAATATTTAAATATTTCATTTATCCATTTCTATTTCAATTTCAATTTCATTTATCCATTTCATTTTCAGAAAAGAAAACTTTTTTATTTATTTTAAAAGAATTAATTTAAATATTTTCAACCAAAAGTAAAAGTAGTAAATTCAATTCAATTCAAAAGTTTATATATTATATATAATATAATAATATATGTTATATATATATATTAACTACACTACTACTATTAATAAATAAATAAATAAATACAACCAAATAACCCCCAACCCCCAACCATTAAAATCAAAAGATCCTACCCCAATATCTACAACATTGTCATAGATTCATAATAATACATATTCATCATCATCATATTTTTAAATATTCAATAAAAATAAAAATACATAATAATAATAATACAAAAGTTTTAAATATTATTAATATTATACATCACTATAAATAGTATTATTCCATTTATCAACCAAAACAATATTAGTATTCAATTATCATCATATTAGAAATATATCTATCTATCTCCATTAAATTAATAATATTGAATTTATATATATATCTTTTCTAGAATCAAATATTGTTATAATAAAACTCAATAATTCTTGCAACCAATTAATTATCATACACATTTTTTATTCACATCCATATATATATATTTTGATTTATCATCTTATGAGTAATTAAACTACTATCAAAAGATCAAAAATAAAAACCAAAAAATTAAGAAAGTTTTATAGAAATTAAAAAAATAAAAAAACACTAATCTAATAACTTTAAAAATAATAATATAAAAATTAAAAGATTAAAAAGTCAATTATTATTAATAAAATTCATCAATTATTATTATTTTTTTTATATGTCATCAACTAAATTATCACCATCCTATTTTGGATATGTGGGATCTACCAAAGATGCATTATTAATAATTCAAGAAATTATAGATAAACAATTAGATTTAGTACCAAGAAGACCTCATGAACGAGAAAGAAGTTCATTAATTAAATCAGGAAATGTATTTGTATTTATTGAAGAACATTCAGGTATTAAACGTTGGACAGATGGTATTGCTTGGTCACCATCACGTATCTTGGGTAGATTTTTAGTTTATCGTGAATTAGATAAACAAACTTTAAATGAAAAAGATGATAAAAAGAAAAAAAAAAGAAAAATTAGTGTTGAAATTCAAGATCCTTTAGATACTAGTTCAAATAAAAATTCAATTCCATCTGCTCAAAATTTGATATCACGTGGTGGTAACAATATCAACAATAACAACCTAAATAATAATTCAACATCTTCATCTTCCAATTCTTCTTCATCAACTTTAATACCAGCAAATACAATTCCTGCTTCAAATTCTTATAGTAGTTCAGATTATAGTAAAAGTTTATTAAGTGGACCATTAGTTACATCATATGTATTTAAAGATCAAGGATTAATTAAAAAAACTTTATCAGTAACAACAACTACAAAAGATTTACATATAGATAAAAGAGATGAAAAACAAACAGTTCATTTAATTAGTTATTATAATGCAGATGATGTTATGAATGGGAAATTACAACGTCCTTCAGAAACTGATTTAAAAAATTTAACTATTTCTTCAAGTTTATGGAATGCTGTTAAAGATAGTTCATTAGGTGGTAAAATTCCAATTGAAGATGAAGCTCTTTATTTTTTAGATGGAAATTATCAATTACAAAATATGTCTTTATTACAATCATCATCATCACAAGGAGGTGGTGTAGGTTCTCATCAATCTAATTATAATAAATATTCAACATCAAATGGTCAATCTAATCAACCTCAACAACCTCAACTTCAACAACAATATATGCTACCAGTCCCTAGTCAACAACAAGTTCAACAACAACAACAAGTACCACAACAACAACAATCAGATATTAAACGTGAAGATGATTCACATGGTCAAGATTTAACTTTTAATAATCCATTTACTGGTGGTCATCTACCTAATACTTCATCATATCCAAATCAAATATCAGGTTCATCTATTGGTCCATCATTTTATAGTAATTCTATAATTGGAGTTCCACCAAATCAATCAAATCAACAACAACAACAACAACCACCACAAGCACAACAACAAGCACAACAAGCACAAGCACAACAACAACAACAACAGGCACAACAACAACATTTTAGTCAATTTGTACAACCAGGAATTACTAATCAACAAGAAATTTATTCATCACATTATCCACCATATCCTCCACAACATTATCATCAACAAATTTATCCACAATATCATTTTAATTCAGTTTCTTCAGATCAATATCCTATGAGTACAAATGGTTCAATATCATCAGTTAATAGTTCAATTTATCATTCAAATTCAACTGGTAATAGTTTAAGTACTGTACCAACTACAAGTTCAATAAATTCAAATACAAATAATAGATCATATAGTAATTATAGTACAACAGGTAATAATAATAATACAACAGGTAATAATAATAATACAACTACTACTAAAAATACTAATGGGAAATATAATACTAATAATAGAGCAACAACAACAACATCAACAACCAATCAAAATACAAATGGTAGTAGTAATAGTGGTGGTGGAAGTTGGTTTACAAGTAATAATAATAATGTAGTAGTACCAGCAACAACAAATAATACTAATGGATATAATACAGGATCATCAACATCAACATCAACATCAGCATCAGTTTCAACAGCACCACCAAATGAATTTGATTCCACATCAAATAATGTTGTAACAACTCATAATTCAAATTCAAATTCTTCACCATTAGTTCATAATTTACCTCATTATTCTCATATACCACCAAATGGTCATCAACAACAACATCAACAACAACATCATCATCCTTCTTCACATCTTCAACATCCTTATTCAAATGGTCCTATTGGTATTGCAACTAATCCAACTACTGCACCAACTGCTGCTGGAACAGCAGCTGAAGAAGCTACTGCTAATACTAGTGGATCTTTTTATTCAACAAATTAAAAGAAAAAAAAAGAATAAGATAAAAAATGAATAAATTCACATTATATTATATTATTTTATTTTATTTTTCTTTTCCTTTCTATTATTTTAATTTTATTATTATAAATTTTTTTTTTATAAACTTTTCAAAGTTTCAATTAATAAGTGTTTTATTTTTTATTTTTTATTTCAAATTTAATTAATTAATTTGTTGATGTTTTTATTAATTTTTTTTCAGTAATGTTTTATTTCAAGAATATTTTTAATTTTAATTTTAATTTTTTTTTCTTTTTTTTTTTTAATTTAATTTGATGGTTTTAATTTTAATTAATTAATTGATTGGTTTTTAATAATAATAATAATAATAATTTTAATTTTCAATTTTCAATTTTAATTTTAATTTTTTTATATATATTTATAAAGATGTTTTTTTTTTTCGATATAATAAGTATAAAAAATTTTGTTTATTTTTTGTTTTATAATATAATACGTTTTTAGTATGTGATTTAATTTTTTAAAAAGAGAGAGAGTAAAATAGTAAGTGAAAGATATAGAAACACAAGAGAGAGAGAGAGAGAGAGAGAGAGAGAGTTTATATATTATAGTATAGTTTTCTGATGTATATATATATATAATTTTAATTTTAATTTTTAAAGTAACATTTTTATTATTATTGCAAAAGATTTATATATAATTAGAATTACAATTTTTTTTATTTGTAAAATTCCTCGAAGGTTGATTTCTAGAACTTCTACATTATAGAAGACGATGAGATGATGATCTATATTCGATATGTATAGAGTGACGAAAGATCGATCGATATAATATCCCTACTATATATATATATTGGGTTTATATATATATCTTATTTTAAGTATTTTAAAATTTTAAAGTGACAAAGTTGACATATTTTATTTTAAACCGAAGAATGAAAAAAATAGAACGAAAAAAAAAAAAAAAAAAAAAAAAAAAAAAAAAAAAAAAAAAAAAAAAAAAAAAAAAAAAAAAAAAAAAAAAAAAAAAAAAAAAAAAAAAAAAAAAAAAAAAAAAAAAAAAAAACGTTGCAACACTTAAAAATAAAAAAAAATAAAAATAAAAATAAAAATAAAAATAAACAAAGCGATAAAAAAAAAAAATATTTGTATCATCACCAGTCCGTATAAAAATAATAAAATATAATATGTATGAATGATAAGCTTTTTAAAGAAGATGAAGATGAAGATGAGATGAAGATGAGATGAAGTTGTAGATATAGATGAAGATTTAAGTTTCTGATTTAAAAAACCATAATTATAAAATAATTCGAGATGTAAGAATACTTCTTCTATATTAGTTTAAAGTTTAAAGCTTAAATAAAAATGTGAAGAAAATTAAATTAATCTAATTAATTAAATTAATTAAATTAATTAAATAAAAATCAGCACATAATTTTTTTCTTTTCCTTTTCCTTTTCCTTTTGTTTTGTTGTTTTTGAGTAGTATGGTCTTAGTACTGGAAAACTGTCCTATGGGCTAAAATTAAATTAAATTCAAATTCACACTATACATACTTACATACAAAAAAAAAAAGAAGAAGAAATAATAGAAGTTAATAGGAAGAGTACTGATATAAATATAAATAATACTTTCAAAATTTCAATATTTTTCTCCAGATTAACCGTTTGTTTAATAATAATAAAAATAACTTCAAATAAATACTTTTGTAAAGTTCCCGAAAACTGAAATTTTTTTTTTCTTTTTTTTATTAAAAAAACAAATAAATAACTGAATATAAACGAAAGGAATTTCTTAAACTTTCAAAATTAAATTATCAAAACTCATGAACACTGAAAGAAGATCAAATCAAATAATCATAAGAATGAATGAATTTACTTTAAAGTTTTTTAAAATAAATAAAAAACGAACGGGCAAAAAAATAAAAATTTATAAAGTAAAATTTAATTTTAAAAAAAAAAGGAATTTATTTACTAATTAAGAAGTTAATTAATTGGTTAAAAAATAGATTCCATATTATCATTATATTATATACAATCTAACATATTAATTAATTAAACAATATTTCTTCTTACTTACTTTCATTTCTACGTGGTTTGTTGATAAATATTAAATAAATAAACAAATATATACATACATACATACATACTTTTACCCTTCTGTGTTAATTTTTTATAACTTTTTAGTGTTTAGTGTTTAGTTTTTAGTTTTCAATTTAATTTAATTTAATTTAAGGAGATAAATTTCAAATAAAATGAACAAAAACGAAAAAATGAAACTGAAATTGAAATTGAAATGAAATGATGAACAAAAAAAAAAAAAGAACGAACGAACGAACGAAACGAAACGAAACAACAAAATAAAACAATAAGACAGAGGGAAGGGAAAAAAGACATTAATAATAATTTTCGTTAATTAAGTAATAATACTTTTAGTTTTTAGTTTTTACATGTTAAGTTTTTTAATTTTTTAGTTTTTAGTTTTAAAAGTATTATTACTTAATAATTTTTGATTGAATCATCAAATATACATATTGCATATATTACATATCATACTTACATATATATTATACATAAATCCCTAATGAGTAAAAACAAGGGATTAAAAAAATCTATTAATATATATAATAATATAATACATTTATTTATTTATTATTATATGCCTTGGGCTTTTGGACTTTGACTTTTTTTGGGCCCTTGAGAAACGCAGTACTAAATGCCCGTGGTAGCTTGGCATTATAATAACGTAGAATGGATAATGCTGGTTAAAGTAATGATCATGAGTAATAATAATAATTTTATCTATAAATAAATAAAAAAAACATGTATTTTCATAATCATCTTTTCATACTTGTATCTAGTTCTGCCTTTTCAACTTCTCTTTAGATAACTATTTTTTGTAATTATTCTTTTTATCATTACATATATATATATATATAAATACTTATAATAGTTAATATCACATATAAATAAAACTTTAAATTAAATAAACGAAAATACCCGAGAATTAGAATTATACAAAAAGAAAATAAATAAATAAATAAATAAAACTAACTATTTAAAGTAAATAAATAATGTAAGTCTTTCAGTATAATGATTAAAAAAAATTAATACATTTTACATTACATAAATTCAAATGGTAATTTAATACGATTTTGTTTAAATTTTAATTTTAATTTTATTTTATTTTTATTTTTTTTAAAATTTTAACAATTTATTTGGAATTCATTGGATCTAGATTTAAAATAATAATAAAAAATAATAATAAAAGTTTAGATTTTAATACTCTGTTGTAATTGCAAAATTAACAATTAAAGTTTCAAAACAACCCTCTCTTTCATTTTATATATATATATATATAGATATATCTATGACTATAATTACTCACTTGTTTAGAACTATTAATTAAATTGAAATTAATTAATTAGATTTTCTTGCAATAACAATTTAATTTATGTAATACTTACTGTCTCCTAGAGGTGCATAATTTTAATTTTAAATTTATTAATTTATTAATTTATTAATTTTAATGTATGTAAGTTCAATTACCATTTAATTTCGGGTGAAATCAACATTAAAATGGTTCCTTTATCCAAGAGATTGTATATGTATCATATACATACATTCATAATTTATTCAATTATTCCTCGATTTCTAGATTTAAACTTTAATAAGAAGGACCAAAATATAAAAAAGCTAGAACTCTAATTTCTTTTTATTTTATTTATTTATTTATTCATATATTCTTTTTCTTCATCAACCAATTCAAATAACATTTATTTTTTATAAACTTTTTTAATTCTTTACCTTTCAATTATTTCAATTTCAATTTGAATTTGAATTTTAAATGTTTCTTTTTTATTTCTTTTTTTTTTTTTTATTTTTAGTTTTAGTTTTATGGAAAAATGAAAATAATTAATTAAAATAGAACAATTACAAACTAAAAATTAAACAAAGAATCCTAACCCCTAATCCTAACCCAAGCCAAACCCAAACCCAAACTATTCAATGTACATAATACATAATATATATATGTAAAATATATTATATCAATGATCTTCTTTCTTATTTTTCTTTTCTTTTCTTTCGAGAATTCTTTAGAATCCGCTCCGAGAAGAAATGAAACAACGGCAAAAATAGAAAAGAATACTAAATATATTTATAGTAGTAGTAGTTCTATTACTATAAATATACACACTACTACTACTTGAATTATTTATATATCAACAAAATAATAATTTTCTAAATAAAAACCTTTTAATTCAATAAAAAATCAAGTTTAATTTTAAACAAACCCAAATTAAAAAAATTATATAAACATAAAAAGATGTTTATTTATATATATATATATATTTCCTTTGGTATAAAGGAACTCCGTTAACTATTCTCGAAATAAAATTTATGATTATATAATGAGTTATAAATTCAGAAATTATATCGATAGGCAAAAAAATCAAAAAATCTCCAAACCGTTGTCTTAAATAATTTTTTTCTATTTTGGTTTTGGTTTTGGTTTTGGAATTCATTTGGATTTTTAGATAACTATATAAAAAAAAGTTGATAATTTTTTTTTTACAACCAAAACGAGAAAATCTAGCGCCTGCCTCACAAATCACCTTTCCTTTGGGGGAAAGAGCCCACGGCTATTTTCAATTAGAGTACATTTTTACAAATAAGACAATTCATTCAACGTATAACGAAGTTTAGTAGACATTTTTGATTAGTTATATACCATTATTTTAATGTAGTTTAAGAAGAGATGATTCACAATCATTAATTTTATCATTGAAAGATTTTATGTTTTCATTTTTATTTTTTTTTATTTTTGATTTATTTGACTCTGATTTTTTATTTTAGTTGTTAATAATAATTTTTTTACCTGTTATATAGTTTTTTTTTAAATTTCATCAGATTGTAATTAATGGCATAAAATAATGCACTAATACAAACCACCATTATTGTTAATGATAAAGATTGACTCTCAGTCTTTTATCGTCAAACCAATTCATGCCCAAATTCGCGTACAAACTTGTTAAGGGGATATATGTAAGATTAGTATTTTTTAGTATGATCGCCTGATTTTAGGGCCATGTTCGTAATAAGATCGTAATAACACACATTTTTTTTCGTTTCGTTTCCGTTGTAAATAATAAAAACATTTTTATCTTCTTGATTTCAGTTGACTATCAATTTAAATTTTTTTTTTTTTTTTTTTTTTTTTTTTGACAGACCAACCAAAAACTATATCAACATATGAGTCAATCAATTGATACCCCAAATTCAGACATGCGAAATCCTTTGATTAATACAAGAACTTATAAAGATGCCATCAATGCTTTAAATTCTTTACAATCAAATTTTGCTTCTATTGAACAAATGAAAAAATTAGGTCCAAATATAAATAGAAATGAATTATCAATTAATGAAGTTTATGAATTTACTAGAAGATTAGGTTATAAATCAACTGATTTTAATAAATTAAATATTATTCATGTTACTGGTACAAAAGGTAAAGGATCAACATGTGCATTTACTGAATCTATATTAAAACAATATCAACCTAAATTTATTAATAAAATTGGTTTATATACTTCACCACATTTAAAACTGGTTCGTGAAAGAATTAGAATTAATGGTAAACCAATAAATAAAGATTTATTTACAAAATATTTTTTTGAAGTTTGGGATAAATTATCAAATTCAATTTCTGATCCAAATGATTGGCCAACTTTACAACCTTGTGATAAAATTAAACCAATGTATTTTAAATATTTAACAATATTATCATTTCATGTTTTTATGCAAGAAGGTATAGATACTGCAATTTATGAAGTTGGTGTTGGAGGTACTTATGATTCAACTAATATAATTGATAAACCAACAGTTACTGGTATAACTGCTTTAGGTATTGATCATACATTTATGTTGGGTAATACAATTGAAAGTATTACAGAAAATAAAACTGGAATTTTTAAAAAAAATTGTCCAGCTATGGTATCAAAACAAATTGAATATCCTCAATCAGAAGATTTAATTAAAAAAAGAGCAAAAGAATTACAAGTTTCAAAATTAGAATTTATAAATAATAATTTACCAGAAAATGTACAATTAGGATTATCAGGAGATTTTCAAAAATTTAATGCATCTTTAGCTATAAAATTAGCTATTACTCATTTAAATAAATTAAATATAGAAAATTTAACTAAATTTAATGATGATGGTAGTATAAAATATTTACCAAATGAATTTATTAATGGTTTAAAAAATGTTGATTGGCCTGGTAGATGTCAAACTATTATTAAAGATAATATTACTTGGTATATTGATGGAGCACATACTATAGAATCTATAAATGCATCAACTAAATGGTTTAAACAAGAACAAATTAAAAAAGGAAATAATAAAATTAATAAAAAAAGAATTTTATTATTTAATCAACAAGGAAGAGATAATTATGAAGAATTAATTACAAAATTATATCAAGTATTATCTAAACAAGATGATTCAATTATTGAATTTGATGAAGTAATTTTTACACCAAATATTACTTGGTCAACAGGTAATTATAATTCTGAATTAATTTCAAAAAATGTATCAGAAGATAGTATTAAAAAATTAGAAATTCAAAATAATTTTAGTCAAATTTGGGAAAAATTAGATCAAGGTAAATCAAAAAGACATGTTTTCCCTGATATTGAAACTAGTGTAGAATATTTAAAAAATTTAAAAAATAAAGATCAAGATCAAGATATTGATGTTTTTGTATGTGGTTCATTACATTTGGTTGGTGGATTCTTGGTTGTACTTGATAATGAAAGAGATTAATAAAGAAGGAATTGATTTTTTTTTTTTAAAATTCTTTTTATATTTATTTTAATATACAAACTATCATAATAAGTTTCTAATTTGAACTATTGTTAACAATATTTTCTCTTGTAGTTTTAACAACTTCATTAATATTAGTTAATGAATCTTTCCATTGTTGTAAAGCAATTTTAATATTATCCCAATTTTTTGAATTATCTTCATTAGCTATAATAAATTTATTAACTCTACTTAAATAAAATTGTTCTTCAATTTGATTTAATTTACCTTCAATTACACCAACTTTTATAGCTTCAATTAATAATTCTTCAAATTCAAATGATGATTCAACATTAGGTATTTCATTATAATTAAAAATTATTTTATTATCATTTGAATTTTCACTAAAAAATTTAGTTAAAGCTAATATTTTTGATTTTTTAATAATAAATTCAATTGGTAAATTATCTTCTTTATTAAAATCTTCTTTTAAAAGAATTTCTCCATGAATATATTTATTAAAAATTTTTGATAAATTATTTGATGAAATTGAATCTTTTAAAGATTTAGAAATATTATTATTAATTAAAAATGATAAATCAACTATTTTTGAATTTAATGAAAATTTAATTAAATTATTTAATTCATTAATTGATTGAATTTGATATAATTTTGTAAAATTTTTAATTAAAATTAAAGTTTTTTCACTAAAATTTGAATCTAAAAATACAAAATTCCAAAAAATTTCTTTATTTTCTTCATTAGTTGAATTTGTTTCTTTTAACCAATTAATTAAATTTTTTCCAATATTTTTTTCAATAAAATTATATTCAATTTTTGAATTTTTAATAATTTTTAAAATTTCTTTTAAAATAAATATTCTTGTTTTTGAATCAATTGGTATTAAATTAAAAATTGTACTTAAAATTGATAATATAGTTGTTGATTTAATTGATTTTCTATCTCTTAATGATATTGGTTGATTTGGATTAATTTCAAATAATTTTTTAAAAATTATTGAATTTGAATTATTTAAAACTTCTTCACGATTTGATAATTCACTTAAAATATGAATTAATAAATAAAAAGTTGGTTCAAATTCTTTATCAGATATTTTTTTTAATATATCTATTGATGATCCTTCATTTATTTTATTAAATAAATCTGATTTATTGGTAATTTCTGATCCTTCAACTTCTGATAATCCAAGACTTGATGAAAATTCATTGGATTCATTTATACTATCTATAATATGAGAATATTCTTTAATTGAACCTCTTAAATCATTATCCACAACAATAACTGATGCCATATTTGGTTCAAATCTATTAATTTATGTATATAGTCGAGTTCTGATGATCAAATTAAAACAAAAAAAAAAAAATAAAGAAAAATTTTTCAAAATTGTAAAGAAAAATAATTACATACAGGACACGCAATTCTCGTGTATTTATGCACAATTTTAACAAAATCTACACTATTACTAGTATTTTCATATTTTTCTATATTTTGCAACCTTTGTCTCTTTTATTCATCACATTCTTCTTCTTCATTTATAACTGGACCATATAATGTATTTTTAGAAGGTAAATTATTAGAACCATTAACACCATTTGTAATACCCCAATCCTCTACTTGTTTTGTCTCTTGATAATTTTTTGGGAAAGTAGTAATTCCCCCATTATTAGTATTATTATTAATGTTATTATTGTTATTATTAAAACCACCATTTGTGTTGTAATTTACACCTGAAGGTGGAATTTTCTTGGTAAAACTTTTATTACTAGCAAATTTAAAACCAACTGGTGGCGATTGGGATCTAACAAAAGGATATTTATCAATTTCACTACCACTATTATTATTTATATTTCCATTTAAATTAGTGATTGGTGTTACAGATCTAACTTGACGTTTCTTAAAATAATCAGACGAATTCGAATTCGAATTCGTAGTTCCGTAATTTTGATTAATTATAGACAAAGGATGATCGTCGCCATTAATGTTACCATTTCCAACAGTATCATCATCCATTATATCTTCTGATGTATTACTTTCCAATTTTGATAAAGAAAGCTTCTTTTTTGGACCTGGAATCAATCCTGTACTAACATTAGGATTAGGTAATCCCAAAGATGAAGTTGTTTGAATGGACATATCAGATGATACTGCTCGTTTATAACTCGGCATTTTTTTCATTCTAGTAGTTGAAGATGTTGGAGTCATACCAGATGACAGAAGTTTTGTATTATCTTGTGAAGTATTAATACTTGATTCATAAGCTTCTTCATCTTCATAATCATCATCCATGGTATCAGTTTCATCCAAAATATCTAATTCAGATTCTGATAACATAGTTGACATTTGACTTAGTCTACTTAATTGACTAATTTGTGATATCATTGATGATGGTCTAGTTCTTGTAAATTTATTTTCAACTGATGGGGGTGTACGTGGAGCTTCTATAGATGAAAACAATACTGGTGTATCAGATGAAGTTGATTTTGGATCAATTAAGGATGATGAATTTACTTCAGCTGGCATCAATGAAAGTGGATCATCATTAACTAAATGTAGACTAGCTTCTTGAGATCCTAATGGATGAACTTTTTCTGAACCAGCACTATGTTTTGTATTTAAATCTAAAACACCAGAATCTAATTCGTTATTATATTCAATTTTATCTTTTTCCCCAGTAGATTTGCTATTAGATGTACGGGTACTGTTATGAGATATTGAATCTTCCACATTAGTATCTTCATTATTATTATTATTATTATTACCATTACCATTACCATTAGAAGTTTGTTTATTCTTTTTCCAAAATTGTAATTTATTTAGTATCTTATTACTTTTTTTCATAGATTCTCTATTTGATGAAACAGTGGATAATCGTCTTTCATCCGGTACAAAAGATACTACACGATGTAATGGTACCATGGTATTATCTGCAGTTACAGCAGGAACACTATTGGACTCAGTTCTAGCTACATTTGTTGAAGTTGGCGATATAGCTTGAGAATTTGTTCTTGAATGAGTTCTTATTGATGTATTTCTTGGATCCATATTCATTCTACTAGTTGATTTTGGCAGATGTGGAGATAGTTGTTGTTGTTGTTGTTGTTGTTGTTGCATTTGTTGATCTAATGATTTTCTATTATTTGCTGTTGAACTATTTGAAAATTTTACCAAATTTGTTTTACTTGAAGCTTTATTAGATGTTAAACTCAATGTAGATATAATTTTTTCCAAAGGTTGAGTACCAACAGCCAGTAATTGATCAGTTAATGATAAAGCACTTTTAACTCGTTTTCTTGAAGCTCGAAGGGTAGCTTCATAATATTTTCTTTTCCTTTCTTTTATATATCTTTTCTTTTTTTTAGAAAATTCTTGAGTTAATAATAATTCATAAAATGCAGTTAACAGATTTATTTCATTATTAAAAACACTTTCTTGTAATTCTTCAATATCAAAATCCAATCTTTTTAATTTTCTAATTAATTCTTTTTCAATTTTAGTATCAAATGGTTGACTAATACAATTATAATGTTGATTTATTGATAATATTGATTCAGTATCAGTATCATGTTTTTTATCCCTTTTTGCTAAATATTTATTATAAGAATCAATTAAAAATGAAGAATTCAAAATTTCATTTAAACTTGGTCTTTGATTTGGATCTTTATTTAACATTTTCATAATTAATTGATTTACATTTGTTGGAACATGATCACTCCATATAGGTTCAATACTTAAAATTTTCCCACGAATTTTCATTTCATCATCATCATCAAAAGGTAGAACACCATAAAGCATGGTATAAAGTATTATACCTAAAGACCATATATCAACAGCAAAACCAGAATATTTTACTTGATTTAATAATTCAGGAGCCATATATACAGTAGTACCACATATAGTTGATAAGAATTTTCTTGATTGAGGATTAAATTCTCTTATAAATCCAAAATCAGTTAATTTTATAATTGATTGCTTTTTATCAGCAAGTAAAATATTTTCTAGTTTCAAATCACGATGACTTAAATTTAATGAATGAACATATTTAACACCTAAAACAATTTGAAAAAATAAATTTCTACATTCATTTAAATTTAAACGTTTCTTTTCATAAATATAATAATATAATTCACCACCTTGACAATATTCTAAAGCTATCCATAAATGATTTTCAGTTTTAATAACTTCATATAAACTAACAATATTTTTATGTTTTAATTGTTTATGATAATAAATTTCACGTACAATATTTGGATCATCAATTAAACCACATTTTAATACAACATCAATATTTAATAGAATATGCCTTGCCAAATAAACTTTTCCAAATGAACCTTCACCAATTTCTTGAAATATTTTATAATTACCAATTTGACTGATTTTAGGTGATGTAATTTGTAGATAAAAGTTATTAAATTGTTCAGCTAATTGAGCAGTATTATTTTGATCATTCATAAATCTAGCTGAAGTTGGTATACCACTTCCACCACCGTTCATATGGATGATTTAATCTTTAAAAAATATATAAAAAAAACAATTAAATTAATTAAAATTAAACAAATTATTAAAAAAAAGAAAAATCAAGTTACTTTGCAAAATGGCGTGGATAATGCAAGAAATTAATTTGACTTTGTTTAATAAAGAAATGAAATAAAAGTTGTAGTTGTAGTTGTAGTAGTTGTTTTAGACCTTTTATCTATCTATAGTATATATATGATATGATATAATATGTATATATATACTATACTATACTATACTATATATATATAAATATATATATGTAAATGTTTTGGCAAACCTAAACGTAAATGTAAATATAATTTGGTTGATTTCTTGAAAATATTTTAAATTAAAAATTAATTTTTAATTTAATTTCAGACAACAGAAAAAAAAAAAAGAAAACGCTAACAAAATTTATATAAACAAACAAACAAACAAAACAGTAAAAACAGTAGAACAATTTAATTCCGACAACATTTGATAAGCAATTAGGTAATTACTTATTCTTATTCCTACATTAAATACTCGTAATATTTATACTTCTTAGATTAAATACAAACAACTATTATACTACAATTCACTTCTACTTCTACTTCTCCTCCTCCTCCTTCTTCTTTATTGAAGGAATGAAAATATTTAAACTCTAAAAGAAGAAGAAATTTAAAAAGTTAGTAAAAAATATGTAATAAAATAAGTTAATACATATTCCTGCATATAAAAGCAAAACACACTTTTTTTTATATTTTTATTTTGCTTTTTTTTTTTTTTTAAGTCAATTATTTTTTATGACATTAAATGTTTTATGACATTGAATGTTTTATGACATCGAATTTTTTTTTTTTTCACTTTTTTTTTTTTTCTTCATTAGAGATCTCTGAAAATATTTTTATAGTAGAACTCATCTATTAATTAGATATATTTTGATATTGATTCAAACATGAATGATCAAATAATATATAGATCTCTACGATCTGCTTATAAATCTAATTACAATACCAAGAATATTTCATCATTAATATCCAAATATAATCATAGATCAATCAATAATAAATTACCTTTGGTATCATTATTCTTAACACCAAGACAAAGAAACTTTGCAACATTTTCAAAAACTTTAAATTCTTTTAATAATAATACATTATCTGATAAAATTACTCCAGATATACCATTATCAGATAATAATAATAATAATAATAATAATCAAGATATTCATTTAACTGTTTCTGAAAAACAAGAAATTTCTGATATAATACAAACTTCATCTAATATTTTAATTGAAAATATATATAAAGGAACTCTTGAATATCCTTTTGAAATATTAAATACTGAAGAAACTAAAATTAAAGATTTTATTAAAAATAATATTGAAAATGAAATTGATACAATAATTAACAACAATTTATCAATAATATCTACTTCAAATATAACTTTAATGAATTTTTTAAATCCAACTTGGGATAAATTATTACCAATATTATATTTAATTAAAAATAATAAATATCCAAAAAGTTTATTAAAAGTAAATAATTTAAATTCTTCAAATGATTTAATATTACAAATTATATTAAAATTAATTTATCAAAATTATTTAAAAATAAAAATAAAAACTAATTCTTATAATAAAATTGAAAAATCAATTCTTCAAGATATATCAAATCCTGCTCAATGGTTTCCTGAAGCAAGAAAAATGAAACGTAAAATCATTATGCATGTAGGTCCAACAAATAGTGGTAAAACTCATCATTCTTTATTAAAATTATCAAAATCAAGATCTGGTTATTATGCTGGTCCATTAAGATTATTAGCTAGAGAAATTTATGAACGATTTAATTTAAATGGTACTGCTTGTAATTTAATTACTGGTGAAGAAGTTATTCCAGCAGTTGATAAATATGGTCAAATTGCTACTATATCTTCTGGAACAATTGAAATGATTCCATTAACTAAAAAAATGAGTTTATGTGTAATTGATGAAATTCAAATGATTGCTGATGATAAGAGAGGTTCAGTTTGGACAAATGCAGTTCTTGGTGTATTAGCTGATGAAGTTCATTTATGTGGTGAAGAAAGTGCAGTACCTTTAATTAAAAAATTAGTAGAAATTACTGGTGATGAATTAGAAATTAAAAATTTTAAAAGATTAGGTAAATTAACTGTTGAAGATAAAACTACTAATTTAAAAAATTTGCAAAAAGGTGATTGTTTAGTTGCTTTTAGTAAGAACAAAATTTTAGAACTTAAATCTAGAATTGAAAGGACATCTTCATTAAAAGTTGGAATTATATATGGAGCTTTACCTCCTGAAATTAGAAGTCAAGAAGCTCAAAAATTCAATGAAGGTGAATATGATATATTAGTTGCATCAGATGCTATTGGTATGGGATTAAATTTGAAAATTAATAGAATCATTTTTACTTCTACTAATAAATTTAATGGGGAAGGATTATGTCCATTAACTGTTTCTCAAGTTAAACAAATTGCAGGTAGAGCTGGAAGATTTGATCCAAAAACAGGTTCTAAAGAAGGGAAAGTAACTACTTTAAGTAGAGATTCATTAATTTATGTTAAAGAATGTTTAAAAACTGAAAATACTTATCTTCAAAAAGCTTGTTTATGGCCAACTGAATCAATTTGGAGAAGTTATATGACAAATGTTTCAACAAAAAAAAATTTTTCTGAAATTGTAAAAGATTTCATTAATAATTTTAATGTAGAATTTCAAAATTATTTTGTTGCTAATGTTGATTCAAGACTTCAAATATTAAAATTAATATCTAATACACCATATTTAAAAAATATGTTAATTGATGATCAATTAACATTAACAGATGCTCCAGTAAATCGAAGTAATATGAATGAAAAAAATTCTATATCTGCTGTTGCTAATTTTTTTAGAGCTATCGTTGAAAGACAAAGTAGTACCATATTTGATTTTAAATTTCTTAATATAGAACTATTATCACAAAATTCAAAAGTAGAAAAAAGTGTTAATTATACTATAGCTAAAATTAAAGATTTAGAAGAAACTCATAAATTAATTTTATTGTTTTTATGGTTAAGTCAAAGATGGCCAACTGTATTTATTAATAAAGAAGCAGCAATGGAAATGAAAGCTATAACTGAAAAAAGAATTACTGAAGAATTTGAAAATTTTAAAAGAGGAAATAAATTACATCGTTATTAGAAATTGTAGACAACATGTATATAGTAAATATTATAGATTAAATAAAGTAGTAATTACAAACAATTAAGTTTATTAGAATTGTACTATTATTATTATTATTATTATATATTATTATTATTAATTAAAAATTTTTTTTACACATTATATTTACATTAATTATTGTCATTTTATATTCATAAATCCGTTATCACCTTGCATTATATCCAAATTACTAGTTATATCACTTGGTAAATTATTTGTATCAATTAATTTATTAGTTAATGTCCCTGAAGGATCAAATTTTGAAATTTCTTCATCTACTTCATTATCATCAATTATTGCAGGTCCACCACCAAGAAAATCCATCATCATATGCATACCACCAGCACCTCCAGCATATTCTTCAACATTGACTGGTAAAACTTGTGAAACACCTTCTAAAAACCATACTTTATCTTTCATTTCCATTGTAAATGATCTCAATAATTTATAATAAGATCTCATAATTCTCATTGCTTTAATATCTCCTGACATCAATAATGACATAAATTGTTTATCTAATAAAGCTGGAAATGCAAATATTCTTAATATAAAATCACTTTTATATCTTTCTTTATGTAATTTATTTAAATATGCCAAAGTTATTAAATAAGGTGAATCAACTTCAACTGGAAATAAATCTTCAATATCACCATCATGACATTCTAAATCAGTAAAAAATCTATTTTCATCATTATTAATTTCAGGATTTTTAGAATTATTATTATTATTATTTAAATTAGCTTTTTGATTTATTATATCTCCTAAATCACCCAAATCAACTGATATAAATTTATAAAATCTTGAAGCTTCAGTTAATGGCCATACAGCTGTTAAAATAGTTGCAGCTCCTTTTACATGAAAAATCCATGCTGATGCTGGTAATGATTTTGGTGAAGTACTTGAAGGAAATGAAGCATTTGCTAAAGAATCCATAATTAAAATCAATGCACTAGCAACCAAAGCATCAGTATTGTTACTATTAATATTTAATACAGCTTCTCTTAATAATCTTAAGGCATCACCACGATGACATGTAACACATTGATCTAAACCTTTTTCAGTTCTTGATAAATGAGTAGCACTAAATGCTAATATTGAATGCATCAAAAATGGATATTCAAATGCCAACATAGGTACATCATAATTCCAAATATTTGTATCTGATATACCAGCTCCAGTTATTGTATTTGCAACATGAGATGTATAGTGAAACATTAATTTCAAATCTAACATATTCAAATTGGATGATGTCATCATTGATGCCATTTTGTTATTGTTTGAAGATAACAGTGATGTATTTGGAGATATATTAGGTAAATTATGTTGTTGTTCATGTTCTTGTTCTTCATGTTGAGAACCACCACTTGATGATGATATCGAGGATGATTTTATTGGACTTGGTGGAAAAGTTGAATTATTTCTTGATGAATAATTATTACCATTTTGATTATTTGATTCAGTATTAATTGAAGAAGAACTAGCACTAGAAGTAGGCAATGGAGGAAGATTGGTATTAGTATTATTATTAATGTTGGAGCTACCATTAGAACTTGGTAATGTAGAAGAAGTTGCAGAAGTAGTACCATTATTATTATTATTAGTAGTAGTAGTAGTAGGAGTAGCAGTATTAGCAGCACCTGTAAAATTTGACATTATATTATTCATAACTTGTGGATCATGTAAAGCACCTAAATTACTTAAATCAATTGGTAATTGAGCTAAAGTAGCCAAATTTGATAAACTTGCCAAATTACTTAAATTTACTAAATTACTTAAATTACCTAAATCAGTTAAATTTGATAAATTATTAACTAAATGTGCTAAATTCAAATTATTTAGATTTCCTGCACTTAATAATCCTGATGATAGTGCAGTTAATGGATTTATAATGGGTGGTGGAGGAGGTTGCGCCATTTTTTGTGCGGAAGCCGTTGGACTTGGAGTTAAAGATGGTGTTGCTTGTTGAGTTGTTGTTTGTTGTTCATCATCATCATCAGGTGATGATGAAGATAATGAATCATTTTTCTTCTTTTTCTTCTTTTTAGGTTGTTGTTCATCAAATTCTTCTTTTTTATCTACTTCATCATTTATATAACCACAATCTAATTTTAATTTGATACAATTACCACATATAGGTTTATTTTCATCACATTTAACTCTTCTTCTTTTACATGTAGAACAACCATGTCTTGATTTTTGATGATATTTTCTTTTACCAGTGGAAGATTTTGATGGTTTTTCTTTTTTTTCAACTGTTGAAGTGGAGTTTGAATTGATGGATGATAAATCTATTGATGAAGATTCTCTAGTAAGATTGATTTTATCACTTGTAATATCTTCTTTTATCATCATCTTTTATATTTGTTTTCCTTTTTTTGTTGAAAAAAATTAGAAACAGTTTTTGATAACAATTATAATAAAAAGCAAATCTGTTGAATATTTTATTTTTAAATAGTGCAATGTATTATTAAAAACTTGGAAATATTGTTGTTTAAATTCAAACACATAAAAGTATTAATTAAAACGAAAGTTATGTTATATATATAAATATATATTGGAGGCTGTGTGTGTGTTGTTTATGATTATTATTGAAACACACAACTCGAGTTTTTAAAAATCAAATGGTGTTAGAAAAAAAAATAAAAAAAATAAAAATATTTGAAAATTTGAAAATTTGAAAAATTGAAAAATTGTTGATAATGATGATATTATTTTTTAGTTCATATATATAATGCAATATAACAATAAGCAAATAAATGATATTTGAATTCAATAAAAAGATATAAATCTTTTATCTCTATCTTTAACTTGTTAAAATAATTAGGAATAGTAGTAACTTAAAAAAGTATTTGATATTAAAAAATTTTTGTTTTTATTTTTATTTTATTTTTTTTTTTATTTTTTTTTTTGGTTTGTCGTTTAACTCGTTTAGTTTTATTTTAGTTTTCAATACATATTATATTGTATACTAATATTAATATTAAAGTGTATAATATTTTTTAGTTCTCGGATGTTTTAATTTTTGATTCTGGATAAAATAATCATAGAACATTTAGCCGAAGGAAAGGAAAGAAGGAAAGGAAAGGAAAGAAATAAACTATAAGTTACTACTAAATATCTTTTAAGATTCAAATTCATAGTAATAGCAATCTAATTTAGATATTTTATAGATATATTATTTTATTTATAAACTTCACAATTCAATTTCAAAATATACTAATTTCTATACTATTTATCTATCTATATAATTCTAAAAGTGAATTAATAGTATATTATATGAACAGTAAAAGATAAAATTAATATTAAAATTAGGGGCTCAATATTTACGACACGACAATAACACGATATATATCTGGTAGTAGTAGTGCGTAGATGACTATTTGCTACAATTTTTTTAATCTTTTTTTTTTTGAGCCAATATCATTAATTATATTATTAACAAAATCTTATATATCCATACTATAAATATTAAATATTTAAATATTAAATAATAAATAACATGTCATCACCCAAACCTTTATGGTATAGATGGGCAAGAGTTTATTTTGCTGGTGGATGTTTAGTTGGATTAGGTGTTGTATTATATAAAACTATAAGACCAACTGATGAAGAATTAATATCAAAATTTTCTCCAGAAGTAATGGCTGATTATCAAAAAAATAAAGAATTAAGACAATTAGAACAAAAAAGATTAATTGAAATTATTAAACAAACTTCAAGTTCAAATGATCCAATATGGAAAACTGGACCAATTGGTAGTCCCTTGGAAAAAGATCAAAGAAATTTAAGTATACAATTAATTGATCGTGAATTATTTCAAAAAACTAAACAAGAAGATTTACAAAAAGATGAAATTAATAAAGTTAATAAAGAAGCTGAAGAAGCTGAAAGATTATTAGCTGAAAATAAAAAGAAATCTTGGTGGAATATATTTAAATGGTAATCAAAAAACAAGTTAGAGCAAAACATATTATAAGTACATGTAAATAGTAATCAATATATATATATATATATATATTATCTACTCCAAAATCCTCTATCTCGTGATAATGACAGTAGTATAGCAGAACCTACACTATTTGTAGTTGAATAACTATTTTTTTGACTATTTGCTTCATCAACAGCAGCTACAATTCTACTAATATTAGTATCAATAACCATTCCACCTTGAACAATTTCTTCTAAAACTGTTGTTAAAACTTGCCATCCAAAAACTAAATCTAATTCACAAACATTAGTAAAACATTTATCTAAACATTCAACAAATACTTGAATTAAATCTAATATACCCAATTCCAGTTCTTGATCATCAACAATAAATACAAAATATAAGGTTGCATAATGACGATAAATTACCTTAATATCATCGACATCTTCTAATAATGAAGGAGGAGTTATAAATGAACATTCTTGTGAAGTTCTTGTTGAAATTAATTGATAAACTTGTTGTAATAATAATTTTTGAGTTGGTATGTCGACTTTTGTATAAAATTTCATTAGTCTTGGAAGTCCATCATTATTAACTAATTTAAAAAAAGTTAGTATAAGTATTTTAATATTTGTGATAAACAATCTACATACATATTAAAACTGAATGTATCATGGTTTGGCCCTGGGGTGGTAAATTTAATTTCCGATATTTGAGTTTTGATTAACGTATTTTTTTTTTTTTCCCCGTTCGCTCTCTTTTTATTTAATTTTTTTTTTTTTTTGTTAGTCATTTTAATTTTCACTATTTTTCAATAAAATATTAATTTAAATAATGACAATTGATAAAGCTAAACAATTAGATGAAAAATTTCCAACTTATGATGAAGAATTCAATATTCCAACATTTAAATCATTAGGTATTAAAAATAATAAATATGATTCAAATACTAAATCAATTTATTTTTGTGGAAATTCATTAGGTTTAATGCCTAAAAAAACCAAAGAAGCAATAAATAATGAATTAAATGCATGGCTGGAAAGAGGAGTTGAATCCCATTTTAATCATCCAAATAAAATAGATTGGGTAGATATAGATTTACCTTTAATTCCTTTATTATCTCCTATAATTGGTTCAAAAGATAATGAAGTTGCAATAATGGGATCATTAACAACTAATTTAAATAATTTATTAATTCATTTTTATAAACCAAAAGGTAAAAGAACTAAAATATTATTTGAAAAACAAGCATTTCCATCTGATTATTATGCATTTTTAAATTTAGTTCAATTATTTGGATATGATGAAAATCATTTAATTCAAATTGAAAGAAAATTTGATGAAACTTTTTTAAAATTTGATGATATTAAAAAAATAATAGATGAAAATATTGATGAAATTTCATTAGTTTGTTTTCCAGGTATACAATATTATACTGGACAATTTTTTCAAATTGAAAAAATTACAAATTATATAAAATCAAAATCAAATGAAATAATTATTGGTTGGGATTTAGCTCATGCTGTTGGTAATGTACCTTTAAAATTACATGATTGGAATATAGATTTTGCTGTATGGTGTTCTTATAAATATTTAAATTCTGGTCCAGGTGCAATTTCTGGAATATTTATTAATGAAAAATATACTAAAGATATAAATAAATTAAATTATACTCCAAGATTAGCTGGTTGGTGGGGAAATAATTCTCAAGAAAGATTTAAAATGTTGGAACAATTTGATCCTATAAATTCAGCATTATCTTATAGACAATCAAATCCTTCTGTAATTGATGTAGTTTCATTACATTCATCATTAGAAATTTTTAATAAAATTGGTATTGAAAATTTAAGAAATAAAAGTATTAAATTAACTCAATATTTACAAGATTTATTAATTAATTCAAAATATTATATTCAACAAAATGATATTGATGAATTAAAATTTGGTTTTAAAATTTTAACACCTTTAAATCAAAATGAAAGAGGTTGTCAATTATCTATTTTATTTCAACCTCATATTGAAGATAAATCAAAAAATGTAATGGAAAGAGTTAATACTTTCTTACATGATAATGCAATTATTTGTGATGAAAGAAGACCAGATGTAATAAGATTAGCACCTGTACCATTATATAATACTTTTGAACAAGTATTTATAGTATCACAAAGATTATTCGAAGTATTAGATAATATTGCATCAGATTATAAATAACAAAGAAGAAGAATCAAATAGTTTAATATCTTTCATATAAATTTATATTTATACTCTTAGAATTTATATATATATATATTCATAATGTATCTATTTTTCTTTTTTTTTTTATTACAAAAATATTTATTTTCTTAATTATATTCATACTAAACAAATTAAATTTATAAAGTTTGAGCATTGTGGAATTGTTTACCAGCAAAGATAGCATTTTCACCTAATTCTTCTTCAATTCTTAAGATTTGGTTCAATTTAGCTAATCTTTCAGATCTAGCTGGAGCACCAGTTTTAATTTGACCTGATCTTAAACCAACAGCTAAATCAGCAATAAAAGTATCTTCAGTTTCACCTGATCTATGAGAAACCATAACACCCCAACCAGCAGCATATGAATCATTAGCAGCTTGGATTGATTCAGTTAAAGTACCAATTTGATTAACTTTTAATAATAAAGCATTAGCAGCTTTTTTATCAATAGCAGTTTTAATTCTAATTGGATTAGTAACAGTTAAATCATCACCAACAATTTGAATTTTGTCACCAACTTTTTCATAGAAATGAACCCAAGCATCCCAATCATCTTCACCAAATGGATCTTCAATTGAAACAATTGGATATTCTTTAATCAATTCACTATATAATTCAGCTAATTGTGGACCAGATAACCATTTAGATGGATCTGAATTTGGATTTTTGAAATCTAAATCATATTTACCATCTTTGAAAAATTCAGATGAAGCAACATCCATAGCAATTGAAACTTTACCTTCATAACCAGCAGTTTTAATAGCATCAACAATTAAATCTAAAGCTTCTTTTGGAGTTTTAATATCTGGAGCAACACCACCTTCATCACCGACATTACCAGCGGATTGACCATATTTCTTTTTAGTTAAAGATTTTAAATGATGATAAACTTCTGAACCAATTCTTAAAGATTCTGAAAAAGTATCAACACCAGTTGGAACAATCATAAATTCTTGGAAAGCTAAATCACCACCAGCATGAGAACCACCATTTAAGACATTTTGGAATGGAACTGGTAAAACAAATTTACCTTTTTTAGAATTGGCAATTTCAGAAATATGTTGATATAATGGAACATTTTTTTCAGCTGCACCAGCTTTTGCAACAGCTAATGAAACACCTAAGATTGAATTAGCACCTAATTTTGATTTATTTGGAGTACCATCTAATGATAATAAAAATTCATCAACTTTAGCTTGATCAACAACATCAATTTTTTCTTTAATTAAAGCAGGACCAATAATATCATTAACATTGGCAACAGCTTTTAAAACACCTTTACCTAACCATTTTGATTTATCACCATCTCTTAATTCTAAAGCTTCATGAACACCAGTAGAAGCACCTGATGGAACAATTGCTCTGAAAGTACCTTTGTCGGTGGTTAAATCAACTTCAACAGTTGGATTACCTCTTGAATCGTAAACGTATCTTGAATGAACTTTGGTGACGAATGACATTGTCTATATAAAATCAATTGACTTAATTAATTAAGAAAATATTAATTGAAAAGAAGAAAGGAAAAAGAAAAAGAAAAATAAGAAAAGGAGTAAAAGGAAAATAATTAAAAAAAATTTCAAGTGGGATTTTCTGGTTTACTTATATTTGAATTTTGTTCGGTGTGGTGGTGATTGAAAAAAAAATGAGAGAGAGAGAACCTCAAGAGGTTCATGACAATAGAGTAGGGCAAAAAAAAAAAATTATTAATTAAAATAGAATAACAACCATACCCTGACAAGCCTATTTAAGAGGTTAGTATGATCTTAGAATTAGAAATAAACATTCAAGAATAATATAACGCAAATCAAAGTTCCTAGGATTTATCAATTGTGTCATATTAGCTTATTTAAAAATGAATAATTGTGTATCCTGATGTTTAAACTGAACTGATCCTTATCGTTTACTATTGATGTTTGGGTGTATTCTGTGGCCCATAAAAAAAATTGTATGGAAAACAACATTCCGGTTTCAATATTTCTAGCATGATTTAAACTTGAATTGTTCCATCCACCATCACCAGGTTTATTAGACATTGTATGTAAGCAATCTATAATAATAATCTAATAAAATTTATGTCAACATCAATTCCCTACATTTTAATCGGAATATTCATTATTTTATTCATTTGAACAAAGAAAAGAAAAAAAATAAATAAATAGTAAAGTTTCAAGCAAAACGGATAGATGGATTTGTTGTCTTTGTCTTGTTCATTTATTTCTTTAATTATTTTTTTTTTTTTTTCACATTTGAAATAACTTTTAAACTTAGATCAAAGTTGCAAACTTTGTACTATATGTGTGGTTGCAACTACCAAACAAACATTATGTTAACTAAAAAAACATCCAGTTTCTTCCGGGGTATATTTATCTTTAATTATTTCATTTTCTTCATAATAAAAAGAGTCTTGTTAGAGAAAATATACATTCTTTTATCAATTTAATTCTTACTTTGATACCAGAACTTACTAGATTTCAATTGATTTTTAGTTATTTAATATATATGTAGGTTGTTGTCATAGTCTTATTTTTATTTTTATTTTTTTCTGGTTTCGTTGCTATTTATATACACGATAGTCGATTTTATTAGTATCATGTGATATGTACTACCAACAACAACTCCGGGATAATTGCTGTATTCCATTAAAAAATAAAGACCAACTATAAGCCATAATCAATACTACTACTACTGGCTGACTTACTCTAAGTTTAAGTTTACTACTTTAAAGAAACTAATATACAATTAAAGAAGAACAATTGAGTTTTAAAAGTTAAAATCATAACTATTTTTTGCGCATCATAAATATATTTATTCATTTTCAATTTTAAATAACAATTTAAACTATATTCATCATTAAATTTGTTATATATCATTATTATTATTAATTCCTAATTATTGATATTCATATTAAAGTTTACTATTTTTTATAATTAAATGATTGTAAAAATTTTTGTTTCTCTACTGCCGTGGGCTCTGCATAGGTGCTTGTTGTTATATTTCTAAATGTGATCAATTACAAGAGTTATTTTTATATAACCCGACTCCGTTCAATTTTAAAACAGGATATGGTAAAAGTGACTAGTGTAGACAACAATGGATGTAGTTAGTTAAAATATCTCTAGCTACCATATGATGTCGAATGTGTAAGAGGATTTTAAAAATTTAATTTTTTCATATAGTCATATATTTTCATATACATATATATTTTAGATGTTGTTTTTTCTTTGACAAGAAGAAAGTATAATGTATTCAAACATCTATTCTCATGGTATAGTTATTGTAAATACTATTCAATGAAATATAAGGAGAGGAGATGTGTGTATATGGAGCTGTGTGTGAGTTAGTTAATATAAACAAATCTTTCAAAATATTAACCAAAATATCGCAATGCTTTTATTGAACAGAAAAAAAAATTATCAACAAAAAAATTTTCAATTTTAAATACATTATTATAAACCAAGTCAACAATGGAATCAGTTAAAAGATCAAGAGATGAATTCGAAGCTGATAATCAACAGTTTGGTTCACAAGGAGAGTTTAATGATTTTGAAACCAAAAGACAACATATTGATCCAGCACAAGAATTAATCAATAATGTTTGTAAAGATATTAGAAGATTGGGTGAAAATCCAGTAGTAAGTACTCAAACAGATGATGTTAATTATATATCAAATCCAATTGTAGCTGAATTTGAAAAAATTGATACATTAAGAAATTCAATTTTATCAACGATTTATTCATTAATAATTGAACAACCTCATAAAATTAATGCAATATCAAATTTAATCTTAATTTGTAATTCAAAAAATTTTGTTGTTGCAAAATATGTATTTGAATATTTACATAGTAAGATTCAATCCTTATTAGATTCAATTAATATATCAAATGATAAAAAAGAAAATGCTGGATTATTTAATCATATTAAAAGTATTTTAAAATTTTTAAGTACTTTAATTCCAATAATTGAAAATTATTCAATAATAAATATTTATAAACAATTTTTACAATTATCAATTGATTTACAAAATGAAACTCCTGAATCTAGAAATGGTATTGCTCAAGAAATTTATTTCAATACATTAATTTCTATACCTTATTTATTAAGTAATGAAAATTCTGAAGAATTAATTGGACATATTAATGATTTAATTGAATTAGCTAAAGATTTTAAAATTGTTGAAATTAATAGTAATAAATTATTACAACCATTTGATTCAAAAATGAATAATTTTGAATTACCTTATAATCCAAAGAAGATGATTAATTTAATTTTATCTTCATTAATTTCATTACAAGAAAAAGATTGGGAATTAAATTTATTTTTAGATTTCAAACCTTTTTTAGATCCAATTATTGAAGAATCTTTAAAAAATAATACTATTTCAAATGAATTAATTAAACATAATTTACCTCAATTTAAATTACCTTCATTAGAAGATTTTAAATCTTATAAACCAACTAATGAAGATTCTATTGATTCATTATGGATGAAAACTCCAAGATTATTATTTCAAGTTTATAATCATTCAACTGATTTTGAAACAGTTCCACAAATTGATTCTTATATAGGATTATTTTTTAAAGATATATCATTTGATATTTTAACTAATTTATCATTTAATAAAAATGAAACAGCTTTACAATTATCAATAATGGATATTTTTTTTAATAAGGATTTATTTTCACCACCAGGTACTTCAATTGATCAATTAAAAATGATTTATGAAGATAATATAAATGGAACTAATTCTCCACCATTATCCACTTGGAAAATTGAAGATGTTGCTGTTGAAAGTATTTTAACTATGATCTTTCAATTACCAAAAAATTTACATGTTGAAATTTATTATTATACAGTATTAATTCAATGTTGTAGAGAATCTCCTGAAAGTATAGCACCAGTATTTGGTAGAGCTATTAGATTTTTTTATAATAATTTAGAATCATTAGATTATGAATTGAAAATTAGATTTTTAGATTGGATGACTATACAAATATCAAATTTTGAATTTAGTTGGAAATGGGATGAATGGGTAAAAGATTCAAATAATTTTGATCAATTAAAATATCATCCTAAAAAAAATTTTATTAAAAATTTAATTGCTAAAGAAATTAGATTATCAAATAAGAAAAGAATTAAAGATAGTTTTGTTGATATAGTTGATGGAGAATTTGTAAATTTTAAAGAATTTTATAAATATTTAAATATTTCATTATTACCAAATGTTGAAGAATATATTCTTAATTATGATATTGAATTATATGGAGCTAAAGAAAATGAAGAATTAAAAAATAAAATAATTCAATTATATGATGATAAAAAGAATCAAATAAATTCAAAATCAAATATATCTCAACAAGATGAAATTTTTTATAATTTTACTAATCCTGAATTACCATTTAATGAAATTTCTTCAAAAGTTTATGAATTTATTGTTAGTCATTATAAATCAAATACTGAATTTAATGAATTATATAATTCAATTTTAACTTCATTACCTGATGAAATTAATAAAGAAAAATTTTTAATAAATTTAATTTTACAAACTTATTCATATATTGGATCAAGATCAATTTATTCAGTTGTTAGTATATTAAGTAGAGATATTAATAAATTAAAATTTTTATCAGGAACAAAAATTGAATATGATGATGAAGAATCAAAATTTGAAGAAATAGAATTGAATGAAGAAGAAATATCAAATAGACAAAATTGGATAATTGAATCAATATTTAGAATTTGGATTCATCAACCTCAAGTTATATTTTTAATTTTAGAAAATTTAATTGAATTTAAAATTATTGATTCAAAATATTTATTAAAAAAAGCATTAGAATTAAATTTAATTATTGATAATGTATCATGTATGGAATCAATTAATAGAATTTTAGAAAATACAAAATTTGAAAATTTAAAAATATTATTAATTCAATTATTTAAACAAATTATTGATAATTTAAATAAATTGAATTTAGGTAATGAAAGAATTATAATTGATGAAATTAATGAAGAAAATTCTGAAATAGTTGATAATCAATGGTTATTTTATGAATATTTAGGATTATTAAAAACTTATTTTAGAAAATTTATTATGAATAATGATGAAATTGATCAAGAATATCTTGAAGAAATTAAAAATATTTTTAAAGAATTGGAAAATGATCCAACTAAAGAAGAAATCTTAATTTGGTTTAATGAAATAAATGTATAGCTTATAATAATTATCAAATAAAAAAAGTAAAAAGTAAATTTTAATGTATATTTATAGAATTTAAAAAAACAATACATATATTGTTTTTATGAAACTTTTGTTAATTATTAATATAAACATATCGTCATAATGGATAACATTATTGTAGTGAATTGACTTTCTAGTAACTACTGATTCTTCTATTAATTGTTATATATATAAATTGGCAGTGTGCGATGATCAATTTATATAATTTAAAAGTAGTGCGCGATTATATTAAACTGTCTGCACGCCCAGTCATCAGAAAAAAGATTTTCATTTTGGATGAAGCGCACGCTCATATTGAACACCCTGCACGCCAGACACAAGAAAAAACATTTTCAGACGCCCAGTCACCAGAAAAAAGACTTTCATATTGAACACTTTGCACGCTGGACACCAGAAAAGATGTTCGGCGCACGCTCATATTGAACACTCTGCACGCACGGACACCAGAAAAAAGATTTTCATTTTGGATGAAGTGCACGCTAACGTTGAACACTTTGCACGCCCAAAAAAGATTTTCATATTGAACACTCTGCACGTCCAGTCACCAGAAAAACGATTTTCATATTGGGATTTGCACGCCGCAGCAGAAAAATAGAAACGGAAGAGTTTATTCTTAGCAGTATTATTTATCATTAAAACAGGTGTTGACTGGCACAAGAGTATGTTGGGCCCAACCCGTTACAAGGGCGGCGTTGACCAGCACGAAGGGAAAGAGGTAGTTCTAGCAGTAGTAGTAATTAGGTAAAATAATATTATAAATTAGATTTTGGTAATAAAAGGCCAAAATAAAACAACTCCAATTATGTAGTTATTAGATATAATAAGTTAATTACGTTTAATTAATAAAACTTAACAACATACCTAATTTTGATTAACCTAAATTTAATTTTTGTTGTTCACTAGTTGTATTTTATGAACTTGGTTGCAAATAATTTCTAACAAATAATATAATAAGATTTATCCTCTAGTAAACGGATTATGATTAATTTCAACATCAATATCATCTAATCTATTTTCACTCATTAAAAAAATGACTTTTATTATCTTCAGAATATAATTGTTTATATTTCATACCATCAAAATCATTTGATCTATTTCTTGAATTAACTCTAGTTTATATATCATGTAATAGATAATTAGAAATATTTCTATTTTGTTATTGTTGACTATTACTACCATTACTATACATCAATTATACCTTCAAATATATATTGGTAGCAAAATTGATTTTTTAATAAATTGCAAAAAGAATTAGTACAATTATTTTAAAAAATTTTAAAAGATTTAGACAATTTTTATGTAAAGCATTTTATTTGAAAAAATCAAAATCGTATTATATTATGAACAGATAATAATTTTATATACTTAATTAAGAGATTAATTTTGTAAAAACAGAGTATAGAAATCTTTTTATTTTAAAACACTGTGTATATTAATATATCAACAGTTAATACATACATATATATACATTTTAAGAATTACAAATATAATGATCCAGCTGATACAATATCTCTATGAACCATTTCTAAAGCTTTTTCCATTTTAGTTTCTAATTCATTATTACCAATAGTTTTAGCAGCTACTACCAATTGTCTAATTAATTCTTCTAATCTTCTAAACATTCTAATTAATGAACCTTCATAAACATCTGTCATTTTACATATTTGTGTAAAACTTGCTCCTTTACACCATGCAAATACAACTTCCATTAATTCAGGTCTAAAACTTTCAATATAATCTTTTTCAATTATATTTTCAATCTTACATTCACGTGATATTTTTGCAATTTTTGATGCCATTTCTTGCATTGATTTTAAAGGTTCTATTAATTCTGGTTTTAATCTTGGAATTTCTTTTGCTCTTTCTTGAAATACAAAACATGATAATAATGCTGCACATTGTTCACTTGTTAAATCATTAAAATTACCATTAAAAATTAATTCTGTTAATAATAATTCATCTCCTGTACTTATTTCACATGCTACTCTACCTTTTAATTCTATTATATCATTTTGTGTTGTAAATCCTAATCTTCTTAAAACTCTTTTTCTATGTCTTAAATCATCTAATTGTATAACAGCTTCAGCTTCTAAAATTTTTTCTTTTAATAATTTAATTTTATCTTCAATTGAAATTTTAAAAGAATATTTTATATATAAATCATTTAATCTTAAAGAATCATGTAATGGATTACTTATTAATTTTGATTCTAATACATCAATTTTTTTTAATAAAATTTTAAAATCTTTATCATCAATTTTCATACTTTCAATTGGATCCATTAATGGTATACCATCTTTTAATCTTTTAGGTAAATCTTTCATAGTTTTAACTAAAGTTCTTTTAGAATTTGTACTTTTTAAATCATTTGGAACTTTTAATCGAACACTACTTATATTTTCAATTGAATCTAATGTAATTGGTAAATATTCAGCTCTTGATTTTTCATTTGATTTAGCAGGTCTAATACCTTCTGGTAATAATGGATTAAAAGGTTTAATTAAATTTATTGGTGAATCAACAAACATTGTATAAACAAATACATTAACAATATATGATTCATAAGGTGAAAAATCTTGTTGTCTAATATTATTTCTTTTAACAAAATTTGTAACCATACCCCAACCATAATCATTATCATTAATTTTAATTTTAATAACTCTACCTTCTTGTAAAAATGGTAATATATGACCTGGATGTGTAATAACTTTTTTAACATCATTTGAATATTTAATTAATTGTTGTTTTAAATCATAATATTCTTTAATTAAATTTTCATCATCTATATGAATATCATTTAATTCATTTAATAAATTTTTTAATTCTTGTTCCATTTTTGGTACATTTGAAACTTGTTGAAATTGATAAAAAGAATTTTCCAACATAAATTCAGGTGAAATACCTTCAACTCTCATTAAATTTAAAATCATATTATAACCTAAATGAAATGCAGAATCTAATCTATCTGCTTGACCTTTAACCATTCCTTTAGCAACTTGAGGTTCCATTTTTTCATCAATCATCATTATAACTATACCACGATCATCTAAACCTCTTCTACCTGCTCTACCTGACATTTGAATATATTCACCACCAGATACCCATCTAAATCCAACACCATCCCATTTACGTACTGATGTAAAAACAACTGTTTTTGCAGGCATATTTAAACCAATTGAAAAAGTTTCAGTTGCAAATAAAACTTTTAAAAAACCTTCTTGAAATAAAATTTCTATAATTTCTTTTAAAATTGGTAATAAACCTGAATGATGAATACCAATACCTCTTTTTAATAAAGGTAAAATATTTTTAATTTGTGGTAATTCTTTATCAGCTTCAGGTAATAAATTTATAGCATTTTCAAAAATTTTTGTTAAAGCAAATCTTTCTTCATCTGTATTAAAATCTAATTTGGACATTTTTAAAGCTAAAGATTCACAATCTCTTTTTGAAAATGAAAATACTATAACAGGATTATATCTTTTCATATAAATCATTTTAACAATTTTATAAATATCTGATTTACCATCTTTATTACCACCTTTATAAGTTTGACCTTTTTTACCTCTTGATTTATCAGAATTTGGATCATCACCTGTATTATCACTTATAGTTGCCATTGCTTTTTGAAAATTTTCTTCTCTAAAAGTACCTTTTTCATCAACAACTAAATGAATACCATCACCTCCTGCAGGAAATAAATAATGTTGTAAAGGAGTTGGTCTAAAATCAGTATAAACAACATGACAAGGTTGATTATGAATTTTAACTATCCATTCAGCAAATTCCATAGCATTTGGAATTGTAGCTGATAAAAATACATAATGAACTTTATCAGGTAATAAAATTATAGTTTCTTCCCATACAACACCTCTTGATTTATCTCTCATATAATGAACTTCATCAAATATAACCCAAGCAACTTCTCTCATAACTTCAGAACCTCTATATAACATACTTCTTAAAATTTCAGTAGTCATAACTAAACAACCAGCATCTGGATTTATAGTAACATCACCTGTCATTAAACCAACATCACCAAATTCAGCTTGTAATTCTCTATATTTTTGATTTGATAAAGCTTTTATTGGTGAAGTATATATAACTCTTTGTTTTTCTCTTAATGATTGAGCTATAGCATATTCTGCAACAACTGTTTTACCAGCAGAAGTATGAGCAGAAACTAAAACACTTTCATTTCTATCAATACATGAAATTGCAGTATCTTGGAAAGGATCTAAAGTAAAAGGATAATTTCTTGCTTCTTTTTCACGTTTATGTTCACTTATTGGTATATAAGGATATGAAGGTGGAATTGCAACTTGATGTCTAACTTGATGTCTTAATTTTAATTTTGAATCTTGAGAATTTGATTGTTGTTGTAATCCATCACTTACATTAACTTCTCTTGAAGTTTCAATTTCAACAGAATCAAATACAACTGGTTTTATATCTTCTTGTTGTTTTGATTTTTTTTTAATAATTTTTGTTTCATCTTCTTCATGTATACGTTTTTTAGTATTATCATTTTCTATTTCTTCATTCTGTATTTTAGAATTATTATTCTCTATTTCTTCAATTTTTGGAGGCTCTATTGGAGCTTCATCAAATACATCAAATAAATCATCCATCTTTAATAATTTATAGATGTTTTATAATTTATAGATAAAATTTAAATTTTTTTTTATTTTTTTTTTTTCATAGAGATTCATCTCATTTGATTGACATAAAAAAAATTATGCGACAATGACATATATTTTGCGACATGTCTATAAAGATTAAAGTTTCTATAAATTATTTACAATTCCTTCTTCTTCTTCTTCATCTTGTAAAACTTTTAAAGTTCTCCATTTTTCTTTATCATATTCTCCAATTACTTGAGAAGGTAACGAACTTACTCTTGTACTATTATCATTTTGATCAAAATCAATATGATCTAATTGACTTCCTAATTCATCATTAATTGTGAAATTAGTTGTATGAATATCCCATAAATCAATTGGTTCAATATTAATTAATGAACTAAAATGATAATCATCACCATTAATTTTCTTTCTATTATTTTCTAAAGTATTTGTTTTTGATATTGATGCTGGGAAATTAGGTACTGATAAACTATGTTTATGTAATTTTAATAAAGATTTTAATTTTTTTGGAGAATTTGATCTTGATGATAAAGTTGATTTAATTGATTGATTATTATTTGATATAATTGAATTTGAATGTTTATGATCGATTTTATTTGGATACAGTATAGATGAATTTGATTTAAATAATCTTTTTGGACTTTCTTGTAAGAATTTTTTTAATGGTGATGTAGATTTTTCTTCCTTTGGTGGGGGAGGATCTTTAATTGAAGGAGTTGGAGTAATTGGATCTATTATTTCTTCTTCTTCTTCTTCTTTATTATTGTCATTATCACTTATTTTCCTAAATGTATGTAATGAAGGTGCAATTGATGGAGCACTAAATGATCTATTCAGTAAAGTTGGTCGTTTATTATATGATATATCACTTAAATTATCAATATTTTCAACAATTTTTGATTGAACTATTGAACTACCAGGAATTAAATTATAACCAGAAATTTTTCTAATTTTATTATATTCTTCTAAATTATTAAAATTAATTAATGAAGATTCTTCTTTTTTATTAATTGTTATATTTGGTATATTTTCTAAACCAATCATTGAATATTTATATTCTTCTTCTTCTTCTAAATTTTTATTTTCTATATTATTATTTTTTAAAACTGGTGGTAATAAACTTTCATTTATATTTGATAAAAAAATTTTTTCATCATGAATTGATTTCCATCTTTGTTTTTTAATTGAAATTTTTGATATAGTTTGTGATCTTCTTAATTCATCTATATGATCATCATCATCTAAATTCATAATTGAAGTATCTCTTGATTTATCTAAATTTGTTGTTAAATTACTTTGATTTGAATGGGAATTAGGTAATTTTTGTTGTTCTTGTTGTTCTTGTTGTAATATAAATAATTGTTGTAATTGTTGTTTAGTTAATTTTTCAAAATTATAATCTTGACAATATAATGTAGAATCTGAATTTTTTTTAGATATTGAAGAATTTTTAGAATTATTTGATTTTTTATCAAATTCCGATTCTTCTTCATTAATTTCTTGAATTAAATATGGTAATAAAATTAATAATATAAAATGACTTGTTATAAATACAATATTAATAATAAATAAAATAATTGATACATTTTCTTTATTTGATCCATGTTTTATTATATATAATATACCAGATATTATATAAAATAAAAATATTAAAAATTGAATTAAAATTAAATAAAAATTATAAATTATTAAAGGAATTAAAAGATATAAAATTAATAAAAATGAACTTGATGAAAATAAAATTGGATATAAATCATAATGATTATTGATAATTATAAATAAACTTGATATTATGGATAATATTATTATAATTAATGATATAGACAATTGAATATATCGTATCATGATCCCCTAAATGTTATATATAACTTTTTTTTTGTTGGTAGTTGTGGGATATTGGAATGTATCAGGAAGTTATTATGAAAGTTTAGTTACCATGAAGGTTTTCTAATTTTTGTAATATATGGAAATGATTGATAATTTAAATAATAAACAAATCAAAAAAAAAAGTAACAGTTGTTAAATCAGACATATAACAAAAAAAATGTAAATTATGTAAAGGTAGGAAAAGTAAAAAAAAAAATTATAAGTTGATGGTTTTGTTGATAGATGAAATATTTGAAAAAAAGGTCAATAGAAGATTATGTAAGTTATTTAATAATGTTTATGTAATTATTTATAATTCATCCTAATTGGGATTAAGATCTCATCCAAACATCAATAGTTAAAGCTTATTTTTTCTGGAACCCATTATTTAATTTTTCTTTTTTTTTTTTTTTTTTTCTATCTTCTATTTCCTTTTCGTTAGTAGTTTGACTTATATTTTCACTAATTGACAACCCGAAGAACTAAATATCGTTTAACTTAAAGAAGTGAGTAATCGCCTGAAATCACGAGTCTATCAAGTTGTTCAAAATCAAAAAGAATGTGATTATCTAATCTAATGTTTTTTTTTTTTTTTGATTATTTCGTCAAAATATTGAAATAATTTGTTGTTAAGAGATTGAAAAAAAAATTTTTTTTAAAGTCCTTTCGTTGACATGTTTATACTTCCAATCGTCTAGTCAACAAAGATAAAACAAAATCGTAACAAAAGATCATTCAAAATATGGATGATACCGCGTTTATATTTAAATTCCCAAATGTTTTATTTCTATCTATTTACGTTTTTTATTATTACTTTTCTTATTATTACTTGGTTTACTCATTCTATCCATTTTTGTCTTTTTATATTTTCTTTCAGATTTATTTTCTTTTTTATCTTCAATTGCTTTTCTTTTCTTTGAATTAATTTTTTTACCATGTTTAGTTAATTGACCCATAACAGTACTTGTATCTTTTTCTTCCTTTTTAAACCATGTTCTTTTTGGTCTTGATTTAATATCTTTTTCAAATTTAATTAAATTTGTTGCTTTATTTAATTGAATTTCTGCATTTAAAATTTCTTTTGCTTGTTTTTCTTCAATTAAAACTTCTTCAATTAATTCTTGTTTAATTTCAATTTTTTTATTTATTTCTTCAATTTCTAACCAATTTATATTTTTTGCTATACTTTTACCATTTTTTATAGCATTTTTAACAATTGAACGATCTTGATTTGATTCTCCAACAAATGTAATTGATGTACCTTCTCTACCAGCTCTTGCTGTTCTACCAACTCTATGTAAATATAATTCATAAGTTTTTGGCATATCATAATTTATAACATATTCAATTTTAATATCTAAACCTCTTGCAGCTAAATCAGTACAAATTAAAATATTTGATTTTGATGATTTAAAATCTTTTACATTACTTAATCTTTGTTCTTGAGTTAATGAACCATGTAATTCAGAAATTTTTAAACCTAATAAACCTAATATAATTCTTAATTTATGTGCTGATTCTTTTCTTGAAACAAATACAACTATTTTACCATTAATATATAATTTTTTTAAAATTTGATATAATAAAGCAGGTTTTAAATTTTCTCTTTTTCTAATTCTAACAAATTGTTGTTGTAATTTATTTGCAACAGTTTTTGGAGGATCAATCATTATTCTAACTGGTTTTTGTAAAGATAATTGAATTAAATCTTGAATTTTTGTATTCATTGTAGCAGAAAATAATAAAGTTTGACGTTTAAATTTTGGTATTAATTGTAAAATTTCTGTTAATTCATCTTGAAAACCTTCTTCCAACATTCTATCAGCTTCATCAATAACTAATACTTGAATATCATCAACATTAAAACTTGGTGAATTACGAATATGATCAATTAATCTACCTGGTGTTGCAATAACTATATCAGGTCTTGATTTTAATTGTAATTCTTGTTGTTTTAAATTTAATCCACCAACTGCTAAACCAAAATTTAAATTTTGAATAAATTGACCAATTTTTTTACCAACTTCATAAACTTGTATAGCTAATTCTCTTGTTGGTGTTAATATTATAACTTTTGTTGATGTTGAAGGTTTATATATTAATCTTTCTATTATAGGTAATAAATATGCTGCTGTTTTACCTGAACCTGTTTGTGCACCTCCAACAATATCTTTACCTAATAATGCTATTGGTATTGTTGCAGCTTGAATTGGTGTAGGTTTATTGAAATTTAATTTATGAAGACTTTTTAATATTGGTCGAGATATATTTAATGATTCAAATGATTGAATTGGTGAAGAATTTGAAGTTTCTGTTGATTCATAAAAATTGTTAATTTCTTCTTCATCATCTTCGGAAGCAGATTCAACTTCTTCATCCATATCATCTTCAACTGCTTTTTCTTCTTCATCTTCATCATCTTCTTCTTTTTCAGGGTCTTCTTCTTCTTCTTCCCCTTCTTCTGGTTCTTCTTGTACACCCATTCCAAATCCATCTAAAGCTAATTCATCTTCATCCTCATCCTCATCTTCCTCTTCTTCAATCAATCCACCTTTATTTTTTAAAATTTGATCTAAATCAACATCTTTATTAATTATAGAATGATTTTTTTCTTTATTTATTTCATCATTCCAAACATCAATTTCTTCTTCATCTTCATCTAAATTAAATTCAAAATTTGGATTTATATTTTTTATATCTTCTTCATCTGATTCATTTATTTCATCATGTTCTTCTTCTTCTGAATCTATTGTTAATATTAAATCTTCTTTCTTCATTATTATATATTTGGTGATGAGATGAGATTATTTTTTTTTTTTTTTTCTTCTTCTTCTTAATTTTTTTTTGCAGATATAAAGAGAGAACGAACCAAACAAAAATTTTGCTACAATTTTATTCTTTTAAAACAGAATATATATTTTAATTATCTAACTATATTTTTTTTTAAATTTAATGATTTTCTAAAGTTCTTAAAACTTATAATCACCATTAATCCATCTATTGACCATATCTAATGAACTTTCTGGTTGATCATAAGGAACCATATGACCACCACCGAAAACTCTTAAAAATGTAAAATGTTTATAATTTTTAACATCACCAGCATATTTACCATCAACTTTCCATTTTCTAACAGGAGCTTTTGAAAATCCAGTTGATCCACTCCATTCTAATTCATTTGTCCAAGCTTGATTACCTAACCAATTACAAATAAAATCTTTATCACCAGCATAAATTAATACAGGTAAATCTTGTTCTAATAAATTAATAACATTTTTATAATAAGGTTTCATCCAATCACCTGCAAACATGAAATTTCTATTAATATCAAAATTACATGATTGATAACTTTCAACTTCTGCACCTAAAGCTTTAATAACTTCTGGTTTATTTAAATAATCATCAATATAACTTAATTGTTTATAACATAAACTTGAACCTTCACACATAGTTCTAATATCATAAACATTTCTACCAGTTTTTTGATATGGACCCATTTGAGCATTATTACAATAAACAGTAGCAGGAACACATGACCAAACAGATTCAGATTCATAACAAGATTTAATTAATGATTGACATCTTGGAATTGAATCAGTCATAGCTTGACATTCTTCAGGTTCTAAAACACTTGGTTCACCACCTTCACCACAAGCCATTGGTTCATAATATTCATATTGAACTAAAGGATCAGTTAAACCATTACCAATTAATACAGAAGTTAAATTAAAAGATTTTTCTGGATGAGATAAAATTTCACTTGCAAATACTGGAATATAATGACCAGCATAAGATTCACCAGCAATATGAAAATCTAATTTTGAATATTCAGGAAATTGTTTAAAAAATAATTCTAAAAATGCATAAACATCTTTACCTGCAGCAACAGTATTTGAAACAGATTGTGAAGAATATGAATAACCAACATTAATTGGTTGATCCAAGAAAATAACTGAAGCATTATTATTCCAAGAATGAGGATTATAAACAGGTTTTAAATTTTTATCAATTGATGAAGGACCCAATTCAAAAAATAAACCAGTTAAAGAAGAACAACCTGGACCACCATTTAACCATAAAATAATAGGATCATTTTTTGGATCATTTCTACTTTCAAAAAAATAATAAAAAAAATGTTTATCTTCATCTTCAACATCTAAATAACCAGAATATTGTTTAACAGAATCAATACCTAAATCTTCAGGTGTTGCTTTAACTCTTAATTTATGATTTGGTAATTTTGAATCAGAAACATGAAAATCAAATAATTGTTTTTTAATATTAAATTTTGGTGGAACTTTATAATTTAAATTTGATAAAGTATCAGGAAATTTTAAAAACATTTCCAGCCAAATTTTTTTAGTTTCATCATTTAAATTTTCTAAAGGTTCATTCATAATAGTTGATAAAGTTTTAAAAATATTATCTTTACCATTTTCTAATTTATTAAATAAATTTGAAGTTAATTTATCATAATTTAAATCAAGATTAAAAGATTGTTGTAAATGATTAAAAGGATTTGGAATTGTTATAGCATTTGAAGTAGTTGCAGCAATAGCTAAAGTAGCAACTAATGAAGTAGAAGTTAATTTCATTTTAGAATATAAAAAGAAACCTCTTAAAGTAAAGAAGAAGGAAAGGAAAAGAAAGAAAAGTTGTAAAAAAGTAATAAATTTTTTTTGTTGGTTTTAAAACTTATTGGTTGGAAGAAAAGGGAAAAGAAGAAAAGAGGGAGAAATTTCGTATGATTGAATTAGAATAGATGGCAAACGATAATAATAGTACAATACAGTACCTACTCTAATATTAGAAACAATGATTAAATGTCAGAGAGATAAACTTAATGTAGTTAATTTACTTACCAATTGGGAAGTACCAATGTTACAGACAGACATTTAATCACCCAATGAAGAAAGATTACAACCCATCAATAATGGAATACGAATGACACAAAATAAATGACATTGAAAATGAGACACTGCAATATAATTTAAACAATGACAATAACAACGACAAGAAATTCCATTAATAATAATAAATATTTTCTAATTCCATTAGATGGAATGGCACTAATCTAAAAACAGACAAAAAAGAAAAAGAGAAAGAAAGAAAGAAAGAAAGACAGATTGGTTAGGATAATAACCAAAATTATTGCTGGATTAGATAAGTTCATAGAAGTTAACAAAGATAATGATAATCTAAGAAAGAATGTATAAATTATTCTTAAAATGGCTGGATAAAAATAGAGAGAAAAGAAAAACGTTTCTACATTTACAGAAATAGAACAAGATAATAGACACAATCCAAGGTTCCTATCTATCTATCTATTTAAATAAAAGGAATTATTACTATTTTCGTCATATGAATTGAATTGAATTGAATTGAATTGAAATTAAAAATTGTCTTTTTAGTAATCGGTTGTATAACGGAATTATCGACGTATTTGGAAGTAGTGATAGTAGTTATCATATATGCAGTACCAATATAAAAATTAATTCCGCTTATCTTTTTTTCTTTTCTTTTATTTCAAAGGGTGAAAGGAATTTACTTAATTATTAATGTTGTAAATTACTAACTTTAAAAAAGAGAGTTAAAATTTCTGGAACAAGAGTCAAATCAAGTTCAAAATCAAAGGAAGAGAAGTCTATAAGAGATCGATTTAAAATTATAGATTACTAACCAAAAGAATCTTTTCACTAACAAAGGATTTTAAACTTCAATTATAAATTTAAATTAAAACTAAAAATAAATACCCTTTTCACAATATTTAAGCTTTTTCTTTAATTATTTCTTCTTATCTTAATAATTTACTCAATTGAAAAAGTTATGGCTTTTCAAAAAGTATCTTCTATATCTTATAGTTCTTCTTCTCGAGTCAAAATAAAATTATCAAATTAAATTTTTTAAAAATTCTGACTAATCTTTTTCAATTTTTAATTCTTTTTTCGCAGTTTATTTTTCGTTGTATTTCTCAGATCTATAAATTTTTAAAGATCCACAGTTCCTTTTCCTTTTCTTTATTTCTTTCTTTCTTTCTATAATTATGTCACATCCTGTTAAATTAACAAGAGATTTTAAAACTAAATCTGGTATTCCAATTACAATTGGTACAGGTACTGGAACAAAATGGAAAAAACCAAATAATGAAGATGATTTAAGTCAAGAATTAATTGATCAAGTTTTATTATCTTTAAAAAATGGGTTTAATCATATTGATACTGCAGAAGTTTATAATACTCAAAAAGAAGTTGGTGAAGCTATTAAAAAATCAGGTTTAAATAGACAAGATTTATGGATTACAACAAAATATAATCCTGGTTTTAATTCTTCAAAAGCTTCTAGTCAAAGTCCAAAAGATGCTATTGATACTGCATTAAAAGAATTAGGTACTAATTATATTGATTTATATTTAATTCATTCACCATTTTTTAATAAAGATTTAACTCATGGTTTTGAATTAATTGATATTTGGGAACAATTAATTGAAGCTAAAAAACAAGGAAAAATTAGAGAAATTGGTGTATCTAATTTTGCTAAAAAACATCTTGAAATTATATTAAATAGTAAAGAATCACCAATTGTTAATCAAATTGAATATCATCCATTTTTACAAAATCAATCAACTGATATAATTAAATTTAGTCAAGATAATAATATTCAAATAGAAGCTTATTCACCTTTAGCTCCATTATCAAGATTTGAAAATAAAGAATTTAATGAATTAATTGATCAATTAATTAAAAAATATAATAAAACTGGTCCACAAATTTTATTAAGATATACTTTACAAAAAAAAATTTTACCAATTACAACATCTTCAAAAGAAGATAGAATTAAACAATCTTTAGATTTATATGATTTTGAATTAACTAAAGAAGAAATTGAAGAAATTGAATCAATTGGTAATGAAAATAAACATTATTGTTTCTTTGGTGAATTATTTAAAGATTTATAGTAAGAAATCGGATTTATATTTAATTTTTAATTTATTTATATAAAAACTTTTTTTTTTTTTTTTTTTATTTTATTTTATTTTATTTTAATTCCGTTTAAGATCTCTCTTCCAAAAAAAATCTTTCAAAAACTTCAAAACTGTTTTTTTATATGAAATTATTTAAAGATAAAGATGAGATAAAATTTTCTAAAAATGATATATTATTATTATCAGCTAATAATGGAATATCAGCATATGTTGAAATTTATCAATCAAAAAGATCAAATTTTAAATATGCTATAAAAATATATAATAAAAGAAAAACTTCAATTGAATCAAAACAAGATTATAAAAATAAAATATTAAATGAATTTAATATATTAATTAAATTAAATCATTTTAATATTATTAAAGTATATAAATATGATATATCAATAACAGGAAATTCAATTAAAATTTATTTAGAAGCTGGTAGTTTAAATTTAATGCAATTAATTAATAAAAATAAAAAATCACCACCAGAATGTTTATGTTATTTTAAACAATTATGTAATGGTATAAAATATTTACATTCATTAAATATATCACATAGAGATTTAAAATTAGAAAATTTAGTAATTATAAATAATTCAAATTTAAAAATTATAGATTTTTTAACAGCAAATGAATTAAAAGATGATCAACAATTATCTTGGGGATTAGTTGGTTCACCAAGATATGCAGCTCCAGAAACTTATAAAGATTTAAAATATAATGGGAAATCAAGTGATATTTGGTCAATAGGTATAATTTATTATTATTTAATTAATTTAAAATTTCCTTGGGGTATGGCAAAACATGATGATTTATATTTTAATAATTATTTACAAGGTAAACATCCTTTATTTAATGAATTACCAAATGAATCAATTGATTTATTAAAAGGAATTTTGGTAATTGAACCAAAGAAAAGATTAATAATTGATGAATTTTTTATTAATCAATGGTTTAATTCAATTGTTTGTTGTAATGAAAAATCAACTTGTGGAGTCAATCATCAACTAACAGAGTCAATAAAATAAAAGACTCCTTTTTACAATGAAACTGACTCCGTTTCTCCATTTAAATAGACAATAAAAACTCCATTTTTTTTAAGAGGGTTTTTTTTATAAATCTACCCGGCTTTATTTTTTTTTTTTTTTCATTGTTTCCCTTTTAGAGATTTTTCATTTTCGGTGAACAAAAATTATTTATTTTGAGTCATCATCATTAACTATTCAAATGCTTTCATTCCGTTCCATAACTAAATCCAAATTAATTTCTGGTTCAATTAGAAAATATGCTTTAAGTTCAGCTGCTCAAAATTTAATTTCAAAATCTGTTAAAGAAATTGATCCAGAAATGGCTGATATTTTAAATCAAGAAAGAATTAGACAAAAAAATTCAATTACTTTAATTCCTTCAGAAAATTTCACTTCAAAAGCTGTTATGGATTTATTAGGTTCAGAAATGCAAAATAAATATTCTGAAGGTTATCCAGGTGAAAGATATTATGGTGGTAATGAAATTATTGATAAAGCTGAAAGTTTATGTCAAAAAAGAGCTTTAGAAGCTTTTAATTTGGATCCAAATGAATGGGGTGTTAATGTTCAACCATTATCTGGTGCTCCAGCTAATTTATATGCTTATTCTGCTGTTTTAGAAGTTGGTGATCGAATTATGGGTTTAGATTTACCTCATGGTGGACATTTATCTCATGGTTATCAAACTCCTTCAGCAAAAATTTCTTATATATCAAAATATTTTCAAACTATGCCTTATAGATTAAATGAAGAAACTGGTTTAATTGATTATGATACTTTAGAAAAAAATGCTGAATTATTTAGACCAAAAATTATTGTTGCTGGTGCTTCAGCTTATTCAAGAATTATTGATTATAAAAGAATGAAAAAAATTGCTGATAAAGTTGGTGCTTATTTATTATCTGATATGGCTCATATTTCAGGTTTAGTTTCAGCTAATGTAACTGATTCTCCATTTCCTTTTAGTGATATTGTTACAACTACAACTCATAAATCTTTAAGAGGTCCAAGAGGTTCAATGATTTTTTTTAGAAAAGGTATTAGAAAAATTACTAAAAAAGGTAAAGAAATTCCTTATGAATTAGAAAGAAAAATTAATTTTTCTGTATTTCCAGGTCATCAAGGTGGTCCACATAATCATACTATAAGTGCATTAGCTGTTGCTTTAAAACAATGTCAAGATCCTGAATATAAAAAATATCAACAAGAAGTTATATCAAATGCTCAATCATTTGCTAAAGCTTTAGAAAATAAAGGTTTTAAATTAGTTTCTGGAGGTACTGATACTCATTTAATTTTAGTTGATTTAAGATCAAGAAATATAGATGGTGCAAGAGTTGAAGCTGTATTGGAAAGAATTAATATTGCTGCAAATAAAAATACTGTTCCAGGTGATAAAAGTGCTTTATTTCCTTCTGGTTTAAGAGTTGGTACTCCAGCTATGACAACAAGAGGTTTTGGACCAAAAGAATTTGAACAAGTTGCTGAATTATTTGATAAAGCTGTTGAATTATCAATTGAATTAAAAAATCAAGAACAAGGTAAAGTACCAAAAGAATTATTAGCATCATTTAAATCTTTAGCTGATGAAAGTGATAAAGTTAAAAAATTAGGTGATGAAGTAGCAAAATGGGCAAGTACTTTCCCAGTTCCAGGTGATTTAAATTAAATAGATGTAATTTTGTAATATAGAAAAATTCGGTAAAAAAAATTATTTGTAGACTTTTTTTCTCTTCTTCTTCAGTGCGTTGAAAAATTAGAAATTATCAACACTTTTTTATATACTCACCAAACAACTTATTAAATGGAGAAATTAATAACAAATCGTTATCTACAAGATATATCCAAAACTTCCTCCTTAATATCTTGGTCTAAAAATGGATTTATAGTTTATGTACCACCAACTCAACAATCAAAAGATAATTTATTATTAACATATTTAGAAAATATAGATGGAAAATCATGGCAATTATCAAAACCTCAACCAATAAATATTAAATTAGAAAATAATTTTTTACCTGAAATTTCTTTAATTAATTGGAGTACATTAAGTACAGATTTAGCTATAAGTGATATTTATGGAAATTTTTATATATTATTAGCAGGTGTTGGATTATTAGAAAATAATAATAATAATAATAAAGAAAAAGATTCTTCTTCAAAATTAACTTCACCAAGTTATGAATTAACAAGTTATAATCATATGGAAATGATTTATCGAGATATTATTAATCAAGATATTAAATCATCTATAAATCCAGGTGCTTCAATTATATCATTTAAATGGTTAAATATAGAAAAACCTCAAATATTAAATAAACCTGCAATATTAATTGGTAATGATCAATATACTTATGGTATAAATCAATATTCATCACATGGAGTAACTCATCCTATTCCAACAAAACAAGCATGTGTTGCATTAAGAAGAAATGGTCAATTTATGTTATATTATCAAGGTGAACATAAAGTTGAATATCATAAAATTTCTTTAAATTTAAATGAAAATATTACAATAATAAATAAAGCATCAATTGGTTTTTCAAATGATAAAAAAATTATTATTACAATATGGGATTCTTTAAATAATTTAATTATAACTTATTCAATTAGTATTGATTGGGGATTTTTAATTGAATCTGCTAAAAGACAAAAAATTGATCCTCATTATCATACACCAAAAGAATCTCAAAAATTACCAAAATTAATATTAAATAAAATTCATGAAATGAAACCTTTATCTTTTTATGATGATAATAATAATGAAATTAATGAATTAAATTCAATTGATATTATTTCTTCAAATCCTCAACGAGATTCAAAATTAAATATTTTAATAAGTTATGGTTCAAGTATTATTTATAGATATAATTTAATTGATTCATCAAATTTAATATCAGATGCATTTATTGATTTAGGTTTAAAAAAAAATTTAAATAATCAAGAATCTCAAAAACCTATTTATACAATTCAATTAATGGATAAATTAATAAGAAATGGAGAAATTCAATCAATAGTTAATGGTCCATCTGATTTTTATATATTAATAATTTATAAAAATGGTAAAATTGATGTTTTAGATACTTTATCATGGGAAATTATAAATAATAAAGAAATTAATAATGAAATACCAAATGAAATTTCAACTATATTTGATGTTGGATTTGAATTTCCTATAATAAATCATAAAAATCCTTTAATTATGGCTATATCTCCAAATATGACATCAATTGTTTATACAGAAATTTATAATGATTCAATAAATTTAAAAATTAAACCAGTTGAAAGAAATACTAATTCATCATCAAATTTATTAATTACATCAGTTGCATTTGCTTTTAGACATGCTTATTCATGTTATACAAATACTTGTTCAGATGATTTAATTATATTAATTCAAACAGAAATTAATAAATTAAAATTATCACTTTCAAATGATGAAATTAAAAAATTTATTGAAAATATAGTTAGTGAATCTCATAAAGCAATAAATTTTCAATTAGATGCTTTTAGTAAAGAATCTGTTGATAAATTATTATCAAATCCTCCTTTACAAAAATTATTATCATTACAATTAATATTAGGTGAAGCAGAAAATAATTCTATAATGACAGATATTGCATGGATTGTATTAAATTTAAGAAGTACAAGTTTTGGTATAATGTTTTCATTATCTTCAATTTATAGACAAATTTCAAAAAAAAAACCAAGTGAAGATAGTTTTCAAGATTCAATTAGTAGAGGAGAATGTATATTATCATTAATTGGAAATGTTAAATGGTTAATTGATTTAATGGCTTATTTAAATCAAGAATTATTACAATTATCATTTTTTAAAAATAATGATTTAGAAAATTCAAAATTAAATTTTGAAAATTCTTTAGTTTTACCTGTTATATTAAGTAAAGTACCAAGATTATTTTTAATGTATGCTGTATCTTCAATTGGTAAAACTCATGAAATTTTAAAAAAATTACATAAAGATTTAAGTGATGCAAATAAATTATTTACACCAATGAAAGAATCTTTAAATAGATATTTTACTATATGTAATAATGCTCCTTTAACATTAAATTTATTTGAAAATTATTTAAGAGAATGTGATGGATTAATAACAAAAGAATTATCAAATAAATTAATTAATAAAGATAAAAATTATTCATTAAAATTAGAACAAAATTTAGTTTGTTGTGGACAATTAAATAATGATATTAAAGATATTGCAAAATTATTAATTGATAGATATTCAATAAGTTTAACAAGAGAAAGTAAAATTACAGATTTAGCTTTTTATAATACAGATTGGTTAGATATTGGTATAAATAAAAAAAAATATAAAAAAATTAATGAAATAATTTGGGAAGGTAATAATTATAAAAATTGTATACCAAGATTAAATGATGAAAATTCAATTGATGCATTAAGAAAAATAATTATAAATGAAGGAAAATTAAGAAAATGTACAAGATGTAGATCAAATTCTTTAGTAAGTGATCCATCTGTATTTGAAGCTCCAACAAATATTGGTTTATGGACAATGGTATTTCAAAGAACTTGTACATGTGGGAATGCATGGGTAAATATTTAAGTAGTAGAAACTTTTTCCTTTTCTTTTGCTTCTTTTTCAGCTTTCTTTTTAGCTAACCATTTCATAATAAAAGGCATTGCAGAATTAGTTACAACTATCCAAGCTATTAATATACCAATATTTCTACCCATATGACCTTTCCAAGAATTAAAATAAACAACATGCATTAAATCATAAGCATTTCTAACAGGCATTGCATAACCATAACGATAAAAATTTGGACATAAAACTATTGGTGAAATAGTTGGAGCTAAATTTAAAACAGCAACAAATAATAATACAAATCCAATTAATTGAGGTTTTATACCAAAACTAATTAAAACTAAAACTTCCAATATACTACCTAATGAACTAATTAATAAATATGCAAACATCCAAAGTACTAAAAAACCAGAATGACCAAAAGTAGTTGAAAATTTTAATCCAAATGCTGTATTTAATACAGTAAAACCTAATGAAATAATTAAATAAGCAAATTGTGCAGATAACATACGATATAAAACATATTGAATACCTTTAATTTTAGTTGCAATATACATATGAATTTTTATAGAAAATATAAATTGAAAAAATGAAAATATAACAAGATAAATTAAACCAATTTGTAAAGGAGCTTGAAAAACAGGATTTGTAACAGGATGTAAATCATTTATTTTAAAAGTTGGTAAAGTTGAAATTAATTGTGGTGAATTATTTATAATAATTTCTAAATTAGTTTGATTTAATGTTGATAACATATTTTTAACTAAACCAGATTGTGGAACATAAGAAATATAACTTTTTAAAATTTGTTGAATAATTGTTATAATATAATTTATAACTGCATTATAATCTCTACCAGTTTCATAAACAACTTCCATTAAAGAAGTAGTTGGATCAAAAGTTGAATAATTTTGATTTAAAGAATTATACCAATTTAATGTAGCATTTTCATAAACATAAAATGCACCCCAATATTTTTGATGATGAATTAATTTATAAACTTCTTGATCAATTGAATTATTATTTGATTGAGAAATTTTTAAAATTTCATTATAATTTATAATTTTAAAATTTCCTAATTGATGAAGTGAAGAAATATTTGTAAAAAAATATTCTATAGTTGGACCAACTATTGAAGGTAAATTACCTTGTTGATGATCAGCTATTATAATAGCAAATTTTAAATTTTTAAATCTTGGTGTACGATTATAATAACTACCCCAATAAATACATAATACAGCTGCAAAACCAATTATTAAATAAATATAATTACTTAAAATTTTTAAAAAAATTTTCATTCGATCTGCTTTAAATTCATTATCCCAAAAATTTAATTTTTTAACAACAGTAGCAACAGTACTTCTACGTCTTAAAGGAGGAGGAGAAGGAATTTCTTGTTGTTCTTCTTCATCTAAATTTTTATTTGTTAAATTTCTAGTCAATTGTTTTGTACCAAAAAATTCATTATTCATATAATTAGAAGCATTTACATCAAAATAAGCATCTTCTTCATTTTTTTGAAATTGTTCAGGTTCTGAATTTGTTGAAAAATAACTTGTTACTGCTGATGATAATCTTCTTGAAATTGTTCGATGAAGTGATTGTTGTTGAGATTCATTACCTGTATATTCAATAGGTTGATCTAATTCTTGTTGATTTTGGGGTTGTCGTATATCTTCAAAGGATTCTAATGATGATATATCTGATCTATTTGACATGATTAAGGAGTAAATAAAACAAATAAATTAAAAAATGAAAAAATTATTTATTTGCTGAATTTGGTAGTTGCTATTTAATTTGTTGATAAGAAAAAACAAAATATAAACAAAAGAAAACGTTAAGATGAGATGAGATGGATTAAAGTATTAACTTTAGTCTAAAATTTTAACTTATCAACACTCTTTATTGAAAGAAAGTAATATGAAAATTGTAGAAATTTGAAGAGCTCTTGAAAGTAAAGTAAGGCGGTTTTTAATTTATCCTATTTTTAGTTCTGTTGTTAAAAATACTTTAGCCCCACGCTTTTGGTACCAAGACAAGTTGGCCCGTGGTACCACAACTCGCAGCACCCCCGCACCACACCACCACAAGAAAAACAAAACGAACTCCGCAGGAAAAATCAAAATCAGCCGAACCTTTTTTTTAGTTTAGACTATTTTTTTAGTTTAATTTCAGTTACGTAAAATTGCTACTTTTTTCACAACATTTCCACAACATTCCTTTTTATAATCATCATCCCCTTTTAAAAATGTCAGATTCATTAGATCCTTTAGATTCAAATGATCTTAATAATAAACCAGCTGGTTCTATCAATTATAATATACCTGAACGAGTGACTGGAGTTACAGCCGCATCAGATGCAATCAATAACAATAATGATGAAAAAGAAGAACAGGAACCAGAAGTTGAATTAACTAGTAAACAACGATTAAATGAATATATTTCAGTATTGCCCAGGTTCTTATTAGTTTATTTATATATATTTATAACATTTCTTGGTTTATTATCTATTTATTGGGGACTGTTATATAAAAGAGAATATAAATATAAAAATTTAAAATTTTTAGTAATTAGTCAAGATGAAGAATTTAATTATCTTGGAAATACTATAGAACCTTATTTAACTAATGGTTTCTATCAATGTTTAAATGATTCATCAGTTAAAATACTTGGAAATTTTGAAATTGGAAATTTAACTAAATTTACTAAATTAGCTGAAAAACATAATAATTCTTTAAGTGAAGAAATTAAAAGACAAGTTCATCATCAAAATTATTGGGGTGGAATTTATATTCAACAAAATTCAAGTTATAATATTTATAATAGTTTTTATACAAATAATTCAACTAATGTTTTAAATTTAAATGAAACTATTTCTTTATATTATGAAAGTGGTAGACATTATTCAGCTTTAAGTCAATATATTTTAAGAAATTTAGTTATATTAAATGAAATTTGGGTAACTAATTATATATCATCAAATGTTTATCAACCAATTTTATCAACATTAAATTCAACTCAAAAATTAAATTTATTAAATAATTCAACTATATCAATATTAACAACTTTCCCATCAATTAATTTTTTAGATCAAAGACCTCCTCCATCACCAACAGTTTTAGGACCAAGTGAATTAGGTTTAATTTATGCATTAATATTTTCATTTCATCAATTTAATTTTTCATTAGAAATTTATTCAATTTTAAGATCAAAAATTAAATATAAATCTTATTTAATTTATAGATTTTTATTTTCACAAATAAATTCTTTAGTTTTAGGTTTAGTTTATTCATTAATTACTATAGCATTTAAAGTTCCAGTAACTAAAACTTTTGGTTATTCAGGTTTTGTTGTTTTATGGATGTTTATTTATTTATTTATAAGTGCAATGTCAGCTGTAAATGAAAATGTTGCTTCAATATTATTTGCATTAGATTTAAAACAATTTATTGCACCTTGGATTGTTTTTGGAGTTGTTGTAAGTATTTCTTCAACTTTTGCACCATTTGTTTTATCACCTGGATTTTATAGATATGGTTATGCATCTCCAATGTATAATACTTTTGAAGCTTTAAAAGTTGTATTTTTTAATACTTGGAAAGGTCATTTAGGTAGAAATATTGGAGTTTTAATATGTTGGATAGTTGTTGGTAATATTTCATTAATATTTGTTCAAAGATGGACTAATAATCGTAGTAAAAAATTAAAATTAAAAGAAATTGAAAAGAAGAAGGAAGAAGAACAAGAGAAAGAGAAAGGGTCTCTGATTAACTCATCTGATTAAACTATATAGATTCATCAATTATATCAACTTTTGGATTTGTATTTCTTTTACCAAATCTCATTTCATCATAATTTTCTCTTAATTTATCTTTCCAATATTTAAATCCTTCAACATTTTCATCATTAAGTAAATTTTCTAAAATTTCTAATTTTAAATTCCATAATTGAGTATTATCAATATTTATATCTAATAATTTATTATTTAAAATATTTGGTAAATTATTAAATAAATATTCTTTTAAAAATGATTTATTACTTAAAATAAATAATAAATTATATAACATATCTAATGAAAGAATTGATAATTTATCATTATTTAAATTATCTTTTAAATAATTAAATAAATTTTCATTTTTTATCATATTTAAAAATATTGAAAAATAATTTTTATCAAAAAATGAAATTTGTGATAAAATATCTTGATATATAGATGAATTTAATTCATTTATAATATTTGAATTTGATAAACTTAATAATTTTATATCTAATTCATTTTTATCAAATATTTTAATTAAATTATAAGTTTTAAAAATATTATAATCTTTTAATAAATTTAAATAATTTAAATTAAAAGAAATTAAACTTATTAAATTTATAATTTCTGATTGAATTAAATCATCTAAATTATCTTTTAAATTTAATAAATTATTTAATGATTCATATAAATTTAATTTATTACTATCTAATAATTTTTCATAAAATTGAATTAATAATATTAAAAATAATGGATCTTCTTCATTAAATTTTAAAATTTCATCTTTATTAAAAATATATAAATTTGAATTTAAATTTGATAATTTAGGTATTAAAATAATTAATAAATCTAAATATCTTGATAATAAAGTTGTATTTTTATTAGTTCTTATATTATTTATTAAATCAATTGATGAATTTAATAAATAAATTTCTTTTGAATTTAAATTATTTAATAATTTTTCAATTTGATTTAAAATATTTAAAGGAGTTTCTAAATTAAAATATTCTTTAATTAATTTTTCAATAATTTTAAATTTAATTAAAAATTCAATTGTTTCAAATTGTTCAAGATTTAAATTTATAATTTTTAAACATAATAATGAAATATTATTCTTTAAAAATAAATTATTTATTATAAAATCAAATGAATAAATTTCTAAAATTTCATTAAATTTTAAAAATGATAAAATTTTTTCTAATAAATTAATTAATAAATAATTTGGATCAATAATTAAATAATCTGAAGATAATAAAATTGAATTTATTATTGGAATAAAAATTTGTAAATAATTTGATTGAGATATAATTGATTTATTAAGTAATAAAATATAATTATCTAATAATTTATCATCTAATTCTGATTTAGTTTCATAACTTTTATTTAAATTTGTTAATACTTTAATTGAATAATCATCCATTATAAAAAAGTTTGATGTTGGAAAGAGTGTTGGAAAGGGATCAAATATTTTTGGAGAGAAAAAATTCTAAATTGTTCGATTAATATTTGACAACAGATAATTGAACTAAACATTTAACAAAGTTAGAAGGGTTAATATTTCAATACAATTAGTTGAATCAATGTTTAATTGGGTTCTTGAAGTTAAAGTAGGGTGTAACTTGGGATTAACCACCATTGCCTTGGGATTAACTAACATGCCTTGGGATCAACCACCAGTAATTAATTAGACCATTTTTATCTAATATCTTCTTCATTACTCTGTTCATCTAATATCATCTTCATTAATCTTTTCATTAATATATTATTTAATCTTTTTAATCAAATATTCTCTTTAAATAGAAGATAGAAGATTGTTGCTATTTTTTTGTTTAAAACTTTGCAACCCAACTAAATTTCTATTAATAGACACAATAATTAACAGATCAATTCTTTACGAATATGAAGTCATCAATTTATATTTCTTATCTCATAATCATTCTATCTATTTCAACTGATTAGATAGATTAATCAAAAGAAGTAAGATTGAGATGAGATGAGATGAAATTTCATACCGTCAGGTCCTAAAGATGATGTCAAGAATCGAAGTGAAATTTTCATCTATATGTAACTACGGAGATAAAGGAATAGAAGAATGTTTAGAACTAAGCGAATCAAATGAAATGGTGATCAACAATATTGTACATTCAGTAAGGAATTGTTATTGTGAATGTTTTTTTCCATAAGGTGATTCAGTACATGAACGAAAAAGATCAACTACATAAATAAATAATAATTTGTGCATTCTACAAATTGATCGAAGAAGTTGAATTGAAATTTATGAAAAGAAGTTACGAATTTAACTAAGGGATTCTTTTGCTTTTGCTTCTTTTGCATTTGTTAAAAAAAAATTGGGCTCTAGCTTTTTCTAATCTTGTTAAACTCCTTGGCAATAAAAGAACTCTTCCAGAATCAGATAGGAAGGAAGGAAAAGAAAAGAAATGAAATATCCTCAATTACTTATGTATATGAATTGACGTTAACATATTCTTTTGTTTCAAATAACACATTAAACTTTAACGAAAGTAGTTTTCCATTTTTACTTAATGACTTTCCTTTGTTTGATGATGATGTGATGGATGTCAATATTTAGAAAGGAAGAAGAAGAGCTTTAAACGATATTGTATTGTTTTAAAAAAGAATGTATAGGAATAATTCTTTACTATTTATAGTAAATAATATAAAGTCAAAAAAACTGTCATTTTGACGATATAAATTAAGGTTTATTTCAGGTACCAAAAAAACAACAAAACAACAACAACAACAAATCTACTTTATCATTTCATCATTTGATAACTCTTTTATATAATCCGATGATTTTAATTTATTTTATTTTATTGATGATTCTTAAACAATTTATTTCAGGGTCTCACAAAATTGGAATTTTTTTTTTCATTGCTGCAAAATAGGCTAAATGAAAGTTTTCTTTTAAAAATTTCGTAACTAAAAGTTTTAAAACTAAGACTCTTTTAGATTAAAAGAATTTTATAATATCTTTGTAAATCTCCTCTTTAATCCCTTTTTCATTTTAAATTAAATTCAACCCCCCAAATACAAAAGAAGATTTTCAACAGTTTAATTCGAAATTAAGGTTAATAGACGATTAACATCCAAAAACAGACTACAAAGAAAAAAAAAAACAGGGTTTTTGTTATTTTAAAACTTTAAGTTTTAAATTGAATCAATCGTCTAAAGAAACTATAATACAATACAATCACAATACAATCACACAAAATGGGGAAATTAAAATAAAAAAAAATAAATGAAAAAAAAAAAAAAGACAAAATTAATTATTTGTAGGCTAAATTTAAACAAATGAAGTTAATTATAAATTAATTATATATTACTAAAGAAGTAGAAGAAATAACTTAAACAGTTATTAACTTTTCCAATTGAAAAAGATTTGAATGTATCATCTTTGGAATTTTATTAAAACGTAACCAAAAAAAGTAAAAGAAAAATCTAAGAACTTTTATAAAACTCATTACGAACTATATTTCTTTTTTTATCAGAGAGTCATCTAAGAAATACACGTATCTATATATAAATGCAAGTTGTTGACTTCATTAATAGATACGCGTTGGTTGTAATAAAAATGAGGCATTGAAATACGTTAATATTTTTTTTAACCAAACCAGTCAAGTCAATTGTTTTGATGAGAAATGTTAAAAACCAACTTTATAAATTATATGTAAGGGCAAAGTAAAGTTAAAAAAAGAAGGGACGAAGTTTAAAGTTTAATAAGGTGATAATTGTAATTGAAATAAAATGAAAAACTCGATTTCAAATTGTTTATTAAAACACAAAATTTTTCAAAATCATTTTTCAAAATCGTCTATTTTAAATTATTGCAAAATTTAATTAATTTAGTTTAATTTTTAAGTAAAAGGTTTTAATGATTAGATTTTTAACCACACCCCCGAATCATAAAATATAAAACAATAGAATACACGTAGTTAACAATTAATGAATTCACGTATTTGGGTTGAACCCCCCATTCATTAATTAATTACTGTTTTATATGCATATGTAAAATGAATTAATTTTTAGTTGAATCACAAAATAAATTTAATTTTTAAGATTTCTTGATAAAGAGACTAAACAGACTAAAGAGAAGTTGTGATTTTTTAATTAAAACAAAGTTTTATTATTAAACAAAGATAATAACTTTAAACCAACTTATTGTAATTAAGAATAATTAATAATTTAATGTAAAAAATATAAATATGAATTCATATAATTTGAATTTTTTTTTTTTTTTTTTTTTTT
>JAKTXL010000039.1:0-58448 GCA_030582535.1 Insectozyma bohioensis | reverse complement strand
AAAGAAACAACGACAAAGAAAGAAGTCAGTTTATTTAAATTCACAAGAAGTTATTATTCCAATATCCCTAAGTTTATTAATGAGATTAACTTCAATCAACTTCACTAAAACTTATCAAATTTATTTAAAGATTTACATTTACATTTACATTTAATTTTTTAATTCCCAAACGTACGCCAGGCTATTAATTCACAAAATCATTAAAGTCTAACATTCCACTTCACAAAAAAAAAAATTTTAATAATAAATAAATAATAGTGATAAAGTAATTCACGACAATTAGTAGCAAAAGACTTAGAATAGGAAACGAAACAGCCTTTGTACTAAGAATTTATCAAATTACTACTAAAAGAATTTTATTTATTTTTCTTCTTTTTTTTTTTTTTTTTGCCTAACTTTTTTAACAATTAAATTTTTTCCCTTTTTAAATAAAAATATAAAAAAATCCAAACTTGTTTTCTTTTCAATTTTCCAAATTGTTTTCAACAAGAAATTATCAATCTGATTCGATTGAATCTCTGATAAGTGATTTATCTGATTCAACTAAGACAACTATTACAACTACAGGAAATACTTTAACTACTACAACAACAACAAGTACTGGCCCTTCGTCTTTATTATTAGATCAAAAGACAACAACTGTTGCAAATAATAATCATATATCTTCACCTAAAATTCATAATAGTTTAGATCCTTCTAGTCCACCTCCAGTTCCTCCAAAAAATACTTCAAGTTCATCAACACCTTCATCACCAAAACCAATTCCTTCTTATATGAAACCAGCTCAAATCAAATTATCAAAATCAATGAAACATTTAAAAGAAGAGAATAATAATAATAATACTGAAAATATTACTACAAATAATATTTCAACTCCACAAAATAAGAGTGAAACTAGTATTGATGATACTAATAATTTACCAATTACACCTGTTTCTGAAACTAATATACCTATAGAAAAGGAAGAAGAAGAAGAAAAAGAGGAACTTGTTAAAGAAGAACCAGTTAAAGAAGATGAACCAGAAGTTTCAGAAGTTTCAGAAGTTCCAGAAGTTAAAGAAGTTAAAAATGATCCATTTCAACAAGATATCCCAGAATTAATTGAACCTGAATCTCCTCAAAAAGAAGATAAAGAAACTGAATATAAAATTATTGCTAAAAGATTATTTGATGAAGATTTTGTTTCTATTAAACCTGAAGAATATACTCAATTTTTAGCTGCTGGTGATCGTGATTCTTCAAAAATTAGACATTATTATATGAATTTATTTAAATGGTCACCAAATTTATTAAAATCAACAAGAATGTTATGTTCAAAATTATATTTAAAAGGTGAATCACAAGAAATTGATCGTATATTATCTTCATTTACAAAATCTTATTTATTACAACATCCAAATAATATATTTTGTACAAGAAATTTTGAACAAGTTTATATAATAATTTATTCATTAATTTTATTAAATACTGCTTTACATAATTCTGAATTAAATAAAAAATCAAGAATTAGTCAATCTGATTTTATAAAAAATACTTTTTCAACATTTTTACAACAAAATAATAAATTACTGAAAAATTTATCAATTAAACAAAAAATTTCAATTGAAACTGAATTAAGTAAATTTTATGAAGATTTATCAAAAAATGAATTACATTTAAAACGTTCTGATGAAGCTGGTTCTTTATCAATTACTGGTAATGAAAATGTTAATTATCATAGATTTTCTAAAATAAGTAAAGATGATAATAATGATATAACAACTACAACTGTTACTGCAAATTCATCATCAGAACAACAACCACCTGAGGAAGGTCCTGAATTATCACGTCAAGTATCAAATTCTTCTATTTGGTCAACTGATACAAATAATAATCGTAGATCTTCATTACATATGAAAAGATATACAACAACTACTTCACAAATTTCTGATTTTACAGCTGCTGGTCAACCATCACGTAAACCAACACAAAGAGTTGGTTTAGCTAGAGCATTAGTTGGTCAACAACAACAACAACAACAACAACAAGATAATAGAATGTATAAAACTGCTAATCCTTCATTATCTTCACAAATTTCAACACCAGTTTTAAGAAATCGTCAATCATTTGATCGTATGAAAAGTTTAAATAATCGTTCATCAAGAGCTTCAATTGTTTCAAAAGATTCTTCATATGGTGGAGATGATACATTATCAGTATTATCATTTGATACTGCACATTTTATTGATGAAGGTCAACAAAATCAACCAAAAGAAGAAGCTGATTTTAATGTTGATGATTATCAAGATGAATATGATTTAACTTTAGAATTACAAGGTTCACCATATTTAAAAGAAGGTTTATTAAAATTAAAAATTATAAATAATGATTTACAAGATGATGCAAATGCTCAAACAACAAGTTCACCATCACCACCACCAACAACAAATAAAAGATTTTTATCATTTTTTAGTAGATCATCATCAACTCCTGTTAGAAATAATATTGGTACATCATCATCACCTTTATTAAATAAATTTTCTGAAAATTTTGTTGTTGTATCAAAAGGTGAATTATCATTATATTCATTTGATCCAAAAATTATTAAAAAACAAAAACAAAAAGAAATTAAAATTAAAATTGATGAAAATGAAGAAGATGATATTGGTGATGGTAATTGGTTAAAAAATGCTGCAAAAATTGGTAATTATAATTTATGTTCAACTTATGCACAATTAGAAAGAGGTCGTGATACTTTTAATTATAATAATAACACTAATAATAATAATAATAAAGAAATCAATAAAGATAAAGTCTTTTGGTCATTAACATTTCCAAGAATTTCAAAACGTCCAGCTAAAAAATTTATATTTGAAGCAGGTACCAAAGAAATTGCATTAGAATTTATAAATACATGTAATTTTTGGGCTGCAAAAATAACTGCTATACCAACTTTAGAAGAAAGTGTATCATCATTAGAATATGGTTGGACAAATTTAGATTTATTAATTGCTCATCGTGAGTCATTTAAAAAATCAAAAAATATTTTGAAATGGGAACCAATTGTTAAAGGTGTTTATTTATCAAATTATATAGTTATAAATGATGATACAAATCATTTAGGTATGATGAAACAATTTGTTAAAACTTCAAATTATTATAATCATTTAAAAAAATTATATAATGATTTTATTAATATGAAAACAAAATTTATTACAAATTTACCAAAAGCTCATTTTAATTGTTCAAATTATAATAGAATTATTAATAATTATGATTTAAAAATTGATGAATATAAAAATGAAATGAATAAATATAAAAATTATTTAATTATATTAGGATTTGGATTACAATTAAGATTTGATTTAGAAGATGAAGATAAACAAAATAAATTAAATTTAGAAGATGATGAAGAAGTAGAACAACCAAATATTATAATTAATTCAGATGGTAGTATTGAAGAAAAATTAAATAATGAAGATGATGAATTAACAAAATTAGTTAAATTTGAAATTACAAAATTATTTTTTAATATAAAAGATGTTTCAAAAGTTATACCAACTTTTAAATCATCAAAATCAATTAAAAATTTAGCTATATATGCAGCTGCTCATCATATTGATAATAAATTAGTTAAATCACCAAAAACTTTTACATTATCAAATTATAAAGATAATGAACTGCCAATTAATCAATTAATAGCAACAACAAATAATTCCCCACCAAATCATCATCATCATCATCATAAAAAAATTGTTGAACTGGTTATAGCTGAAGAAGAAGAAGATGAAGATTATGAAGATAATGTAATGAAAATTAATGTTAATAAAAATCAAGTTGATCCACCAAGTATTCATCATTCACCTGCTACAAGTATAAGTAGTTCAATTAAAAAACCAAATTTAAAAATTTCAAATACTGAAGTTTCAGCAGTTGTAATTTAAAATAATTTTTTTATATAAATACCCTTTGATTTTTTTTTTTTTATAGTCGTTTGTAAAATGTGTTTATAAATATATTTGATAGTTGAAAAATTTTTGGTAGTAGAGATTTTTAGTTGTAGAGATTTAAGCGAAGAAAAAAAATAAATAAAAATTTTCTAACCCCATCAACAAAATATGACTGAACCTTCAACCAATCCTCCTAAGAAGGTTGAACCTCCTAAGAAAGGTTGGTCTAATCCTGCTTTAAGAATGATGGGAATACCTCATATCAAATTACCTTCAAGAAATTGGTTAATATTTTGGTCAATATGTATTGGAATAGGAAGTAGTTATGGATATGATAAATATCAACAAAAACAAATTAGAAAAAAATTTATGAATCAAGTATCAAAATATTCTGAAAATGTATTTGAAAATAATAAATTACCAAGAAAATTAACTATATATATTGCACCTCCACCAAATGATTTTTTAGATGAAAGTTTAAAAATGTTTAGAAAATTTATTAAACCAATATTAAATTCAAGTTCAATTGATTTTGAAATTTTAAGTGAAAGTAGACAAGGTGATATTAGATCAAATGTTGCACAAAGAATTAGAGATTTAAGAATTAAAGAATCTAAAAAAGGGGAAGAAGAACAAGTACCTAAAAAAATTGAAGAAGATAAAGAATTTATTTCACGTTCTGATTTATATAAACCAAAAGATATTTTAGGATTATATAAAATTTTCCCAAATAAATTAAATATTGAATCAGAAGAAGCAAATGAAGATATAGCTGGTGGGATTATATGTATAGGTAGAGGAGCATATAAAGAATATATTACTGGATTACATGAAGGTTTATTAGGACCTTTAGAAAAACCAGAAGAAGTTGCTAAAAAAGAAGAAGAAATTGCATTAAAGAAAAAACAAGAAAAAGAAGAACAACCTGATAATGAAGATGAAGAAGAAGTTAATTTAAAACCTGTACCTTTAAAATTTATAGAATCAAAAGATTATTCAAAATTTGAATTAGCACCAGAATTAAATTTATCAACTACATTAATTAATGAAGATACTAAATTACCTTATTTTTTTGAACAACCAATTTATGTATTTTCAATACCAAATTTATCAGGTTTTAAAAATATACCTATAAGAATATATAGATATTTTACTAAAAGAAATTTAGCAAATGATTATGGATTAAAAACAATAGATATAGTTGAAAAAAATATTAGACCTTTTGAATATAAAGATATTTTAATGGCAAAAGAAGAAGAATTAGAATGGCCAAAAAAATGGGTTGAAAAAGGTAAAGAAAGAAATTCTGAATGGATTCAAGAATTGGATTTTGATGAAAGAGTAACTTCAAGATTAAAAGTATTTGATTGTAAATAGTATTTATTATTTTAATTTAATTTCTTGTCCATAATGTATAATTATATAAATAATCACCTTCTTTTATATTTTCTTCAATTTCATTTAAACCTGTAAATAATTTTAAATCTTCAAACAGTTTTTTATTCCAATCATTTAAATTAATATTTAAATAAGTATCCATTGAAATTTCATTTGAATTTTCAATTTCTGTTAATAATAAATTTGAAATTAAATTTTTTTCAATACAATAATTATAAATTTCAGAACCTCCAATAATAAAAATTTTTTCAATATTTGAAGGTAATAATTTAATTGAATTTTCAATTGAATTAGAATAAATTATACCATCTTTAATTTCATTTTTAAAATTTCTTGATAATATAATATTAATTCTATCTGGTAAAGGTTTAAATTTATTAGGTATTGAATCCCAAGTTTTTCTACCCATTATAACTGCATTTATTTTAGTTGATTGAGATGTTTTTGTAGTTACATCTTTAAAATATTTGATTTCTTTACGTAATCTCCAAGGTAATTTACCTTGATAACCTATACCTAAACTTGGTTTTAAAGCTGCTACTATAATTGTTAAATTATGTGTTGATGTAGTCATTGAATAAAGAAATAAAGAAATTTAATTAAAGAAATTTAATTACGCGTAATTAAATTTTTTTTTGATTTTAGTTCGTGTTAATAGAAATTATTTTTGTATCAATGAAAATCAATAGTTTTATATATTCAATTAGAAGTTAATAAAAGGTCAAATTATAACGTAGGGCTAAATTTAGTACGATATATGGCCAGATTAGAACGACGTAAAATTTAGTACAATATTGGGCCAACTTAGACCGACGTAGGTCAAAATTAGAACGACGTAGGGCCAACTTTACTACGACGTAGGGCGAAATTAGAACGACGCAGGGCTAAATTTACTACGATATAGCACAACATGGGGCCAACTTTAACACGATGTTTGGCAAAATTGAAACAATGGTTAAAAAATCTTATAAATATAGCAATTGGAACCAAAGAATTATGACTATAATTATAAAAAATATCACTTGGTTTAGTAAATACATTCAATTAATTAAAATGTTTGTTTGATTTTAAAAGAAAAAAAAGATAAACGTTTATTCAATTTAACCAATGATTGAAATTAAATTTGATTTATTAAAATTATTAATTCAATTACAATATCAACCTCAAGATATTATTGAAAAAATATTAAATTAATATATATTACCTTTATTTATACCAAAATTTAGTCAATATATAAATTTTAAAGAAGTTATTATTAGTCATGATCAATATAAAAGAATAAAGGCTAATGATCGTTATCCAATACCATGTTATCCTTATAATGGAATTGTTTTCCGTGATCTAAAACAATTAATTAAATTATTATACCAGAATTGATTACATTTCTTGAAGATCATGAATTATCATTTGATTATAAAAGTTTAAATTTATTAAAAAAATGTAATTTACATTTTCATGATTATAATCGTAATTTAGTAGAATCTTTAATAAGACAAGATTGTAAAATTATTAGAACAGATAATGTAACTATAAATAATTTACCTGATACTTTAGAAACTTTAGGTCTTTCTTGGTTTAATAAAATACCAGATATGAAAAAATTTAAAAATTTAAAACTTACCTGAATTTGATCCAATTAAAGAATCTGAAAAATATTCATAGAAATTATTTAATATAGTTTCATAATACAATTTTGTAGGATGATTTAAAACCAATTGAAACTTTGAATAATATATTTATTAATTAAACATATTTATGTATAGATTTTATATAAATTTTTGCAAAAATTTCTAAAAAACATTTTCAAATCAAAACAAAATTGAATTTTTGTACTACAATATCTCATTTTAAACACATATATAGAAAGAGAAACTCCTAAAGTATTCAATAAACAGATAATTAGGCCATTTTAACGTGGTACATTTTTTTTTAACTTTTTGAAATTTTGAAAAAAATGAACGAAACGGGGTCTGGCTCTAATAAATATAAAATGGTATTATAAATTTTTTGTAGGGCCATATTTTTGTTAGCCATACCAGAAAATATTTTTTTAGTTTTTTTTTTTTGCAACCACAAATTATTCATTTTTTAACAACAACAACTTATTATTAACTCAACAATTTAATAGATCATTAATTCCCTGAAAAATTATAAACCAACGACGATCACCATCATCATCATTAAGTTTATCAACAAAAGCAAATAAAGTTCAAGAAAAAGGTCATAGTTTTACTTACTACAAAATTTATCTTTTTATCTTAGTTAAAAATTCAAAGAGTTAGGATGTGGCGCCTCCTTGTGCAGACTGCCTTTCTCTTTGAATTTTACAAATACTATTTTAAAAAATATTAAATTTAAATTTAGAAATTTAGAAATTTACTTGAATGGAAAGTATAATAATTGATGATGATTGGTCTACAAATTAATGAGAAAAATCTTATTGTTACCAATAGCTTATATCATTCCTGATAATAAAGCATTATTCACTGGTCCTATTATTATATTAATTAGATTCATACATTAAGATTTTGGTTAAATTTAAAGGAGGATTGAGTGTGTAGTTTAATTCCATAATAGGTCCATAATATTTTTGACTAAAAAGAGTTGGGTTATTCTAAACATAACCTGACCTTTCAAGGAAGTATTTTGCTGGTCACTAATACAATAAAACATTAACCCTGTTTGATTTTAAGAACAGGGTTTTGTTAATAGTGGCCAGCAAAATCTTGATTTCAAAACTTACACAAGCCCGTTTCGTTTCAATTTTTGTTGCGGCATGGGTCTGCATAAAGACCTAATTCAGAATTTTGGAAGTTTTTCCGACACTGATGTTTGGCGCAACTGCGCGTACCTATATTTTTGAAAGTTAAATTTTCAAAACAGTCTCTGGTTCGAACCCTTCCTAGAATATATTATATTTATTGAAAAATCAGGTAATTAACAACCTAACCACTACTGGGAAGTCAATACAATAAAGTAATATCATCCATGATCAAGAAATTATATATTTATACCAATAATTAATTGGTACTTTTGTAAAGTAGTTATGTGGTACCAAGTTAGAACGACCCAGGGCCAGATTTTTATTTTTTTTCTTAGTTGTGTTGCAAAAATAAAATTCAATATTATCTATCACATTTTTATATTTCTTTAATCATGAATCAATTATTACAATTATTAATTAAATTAAATAAATATCCTGAACTTATGGGAAAGATATGGAGTTATTTACCATCTACAATTCATCAATTTTTAATTCCAAGATTTAGTAAATATGCTAATTTCAATAGAGCTTTTATTAGTAAGAAAATTTTCAATAAAATTCAAAAATATTATCATTCACCAATTTGGAGTTATTATTATAAAGATTATAAAGAATATAAAGAAGGATTTGATTCATTTATTTTCCAAGATTTAAAAAGTTTAATTCAATTTATTAAAATTTATAATTTATTTCCAAAATTTATAAGATTTGATAAGAATCAAGAAGAAGAAATATTTCTTTATAATAATGAATCAATATTATATAAATCTTTACTTGAATTTGATAAAAAATTTAAAACTGCTGATTTCTATTTATATTTACAAGAAAATAATTTTACAATTGGAAAATTTTTATGTGATTATCATAATTTAGAACTAATTAAATATGACATTGATTTAATTGAGTTACAAGATAATGTTATTGAATTTAGGTATTTGACAATTTTTTCAGATCTTGATATAAATAGATTTAAGAATTTAAAAATTTTACATATTGGTGTTTTGAAGATTGATGAATTTAAGTTATTACCTAATTCTTTAGAGGAATTGAATATTTTCAAACCTTCTATCACTAGAGATGTTGAATATGAAGAAATCCCTAGTAATTTAATTACATTTAGTTTTTACTTCGATGGAAATAATTCTATAAATAATTTAGAAATTTTAATTTCAAAAATGATTAAATTGAAAACAATTGAAATTGATAGTTACACAACTTCATTAGATCTTAATTTACCAATTTGGATTGAGAATATTAAAATTTGTGATTGTAATATAATTAATTTAAATAATTTAAATAATTTAAAATGTTTAATTATTAGATATTGTGAAATTCCTAAAATTCTTCCAAATATTGAAAAATTAACAATTAATTTAATAAAAGATAAAAATTCTTTAATTAATTTAAATTTACCAGATTCAATAATTGAATTAAAAATTTATTCACCATTAAATATTCCAAAATATTGGAAATTACCAACAAATTTAAAAAGATTAGAATTAAAAAATGTTAATTTTTATAAAAAAAAAATTAAATTTAATTTACCAATAAATTTATATTCATTAATTATTAAAAATACAAATTTAAAAAATTTAAATAATTTTAAATTTCCAAAAAAATTAAAATTTATTAAAATAATTGGTAAAAATTTTAAATCTTTTAAAAATAATAATTTAAATTCTTTAAAAAATTTAATTAGATTAGAAATTAATCTGAAATTAACTAAAAAAATTCCAAAGATTAAAAATTGTCATATTCATCAATATAAATGTAAAAAAAAAATTTGGTAAATTATTGAATCTAATTCATTATTTAATTTGTTGTTCCTTTTACTTAATCAATACAATTTCAAATTCATTTCTTAACAATGTTGAAACTTATTAAACAAAGTTTATGTCAAGTTTTTATCGACATTGAAAAACGACAATCAAACAATTTCCTACATATAAAATTTGAGGGTCTTTTTTTTTTAAGATCTGCTACCATGTGTCCAATTTTGTGTATTAATTCGTAAAAAATGAATAAAAAATGAGAAGAAGAAAAAAAAAAATTACAACTTAAAATAAAGCTCTATAAAAAATTTAATTTTATAATTCAATACCATTTAAAATTAATTTAATTTCTTATAAAAATTATATATTTAATCAATTCAATCAAGTTGAAATCTAATTATATAATTTTTTTTATAATATAAATTATGTTTTCTAATTAATTAAATGACTGCAAATTTCTAATATCTTAAAAAATTGTGGAGAAAGAGAAAAAACAAAAAAAAAAATTAAATTAAATTAAAATCTAGCGAATTGAAGTGAGTGAATCAATGAGTAAATGAATGAGTGACATAGAAACAATTTCAAAACGTTTTATTAATTTGAATCTTCTATTTGAATCTGTCATTTATTTAATTTCTATTCCTTTTCAGTGTTCATTTGTTTTTTTCTCTGTTTGTTTGATTATCAACACTTTTAAGATTGGTCATTCATTTTTTTTTTTTTTTTAAATTAAAACAACGATATATTTATTTATATATAATATAAAAGATAAAAATAACAAAAGGTATACTAACACAAAGTAATAAAGAAATTAAATAGAAAAAGATTCAAGAAAAATAAACCCTAATATACAAAACTAAAATAGCAAAACAATTACCTCAAAGACTCAATAAAAGCCATTAACTTTTTATGGTCTTTTCTTTCAAATTCATTTATTTAGTTGCTTTTTTAGTAACTTTTTTAGGAGCAGCAGCTTTTTTTGTGGTTTCTTTTTTAGTTACTGGTTTCTTTTTGGTTGTATCTTTTTTAGTAACTTTTTTTGGAGCAGCAGCAGCTTTTTTAGTAGTAGTAGTTTCAGTTTTTTCAACTTTTTTAGCAGTAGCAGGTTTTTCTTTTTTAGCAGGTTTTTCTTTTTTTGGAGCTGAAGGTTTTTTAACTTTAGCAGGAGTTGAAGTTTCCTTTTTATTTAATTTAACAGGACCTGAAGGACCTTTTGGTTGTAAAAATTCACCAGATTCAACAGCTTTTCTTAAAGCAGAATTAAATAAAGCATCGAAATTTGAAGCTTTAATATCATTATTTGATTGAACATATTTTTTTAAAGCTTGACGACTAAGTTAAAAAAATGTTAGTAAATAAAATTATCAAAAAAATTTTGTCTTTTTTTTTTGTCTTCCAGGCGGAAACCAAAACAAAAAAAAATTAAAAAAAAAAGGGCTGATTAGAAAATTGGGTACTTACGATGAACCATTTCTTTCTTTTAAAGTGATGATAGCAGATTTAATCATATCTAAATATCAATTAGTTAGTATTTGGAAAGGAAATAATAATAATTGGCCCTGGGCTTTTTTTATCAATTGTAGGAAGTTAAGTAGGAAATTTGGGAAATTTGATGATAAGACCAAAGGGGAAGGGGTAAAAACTTTACATACCTTTATAAGTAACTTTTGGAGCAGCATCTTTTGGAGCAGTTGATTTAGTTTTAGGAGCAGCAGAAGCAGCAGCAGTAGTAGTACCAGCCATTGTAGATTGAATTGTTTGAAGAAGAAAGAAAGAAAGTAAAAAAGGAAAAAAAAAAAAAAGAGAAAAAGTGGGAAATTTAAATAATTTAAAAAAAATGTAAAACCAAAACAAACAAAACAAAACAACAACAGCCAAAAAAAAAAAATATAAAATAATTTTAAGAAAAAAAAAAGAGAGAGGAAAAAGAAAAAGAAAAAGAAAAAGAAAAAAAGTTGGCAACCAATAATAAACAACTGGACAACCAATTATAATAATGAACAAGAGAAGATGAACAGAAGATGAACAGATGAACCAGAAGTGTTTGTTAAGAGAGTTTGTTAAAAATCCCGTGTTTTTTTCTTATTATTTTATTACTAATTACATAAACTAATTCATTCTATATACTTTTTACTTTTCCTTTTCATTTCATCATCAAATTCATAAATAATTTAAGGACATACTTCAGTTTCTGTCCATTGTTGATCATCATTCATTTCATCTATATATCTTTTATCTTTATCTAATTCATAATAATCAACATAATTTATAAATAATGCTATAATAGCAAAATTTTTTAAACCATATTCATCTTTTTTACCATCAACACCTCTATTAATTGAACTAATTAATTTTAAATTTTCATCATTCATAATCAGTTTTGGTATTGGTTTTTTAAAAGAATTTTTCATATTTTTTGATAATTTATTCCATTGACGTTTAATTTCTTCATTATATTCTTCTATGGTTGGAGATTTAAAATCTTGAGGTATTAATTGATCTAAATTATTTGATTCTTCAACAAATTTTGGTGATAATAATGATGAATGTATAGGTTGTTTTTGAATATCTAAAAAACCATTTTTACCCAATTGTAAATCTTCAATTTCATTATGTTTTGATTCATTATCATCTATTATATGACCTTTTTCTATATTACTTAAATCAATTATTGGTTTATAAATTTCATCAATAATTCTTGCCCTACCTCTAAATCTAAATTGTTTTTTACATTTAATAAAATAAAATACAGCTTCAAATTTATCATTTAATAATAATTCTTTATATTTTTCCATTCTTTTATCAGTTGTAAAAGTTATAATATTTGAAGATTTATTATTAAATAACCAACCTCTAAATACAACAGTTCTATTTTTTGGAAAACCAGTTTTTTCATCAATATTAGCAAATTGAAAAGTTATAAAAGGTGGAGAATTATCAGTTAATTCTAATTCATGTTTTATACATTGATTAAAATTTGAAACCCAAGGAGCTTCATAATGAAATTGTAACATTTGTAAAGTTGTAAAGTTGGAAAGTTGTTGATGATGATGGTCCGATGAATTGGAAGATTCTTTTGCAATAGAAAAAAAATAAAAAAAAAAAAAGAAAAATTAAATTAAATTAACAAATTTTTAAATTAAGGAATTAAAACTTTTAAAAATGAAATGAAGATTAAGAATTAATTGGATTGAAAAGAAATGGAAATTTAGATTTAAAAAAAAAAGTGAAAAATTGGAAATTATTTATATCAAATTGTTGATTAAAGATCAAAAAAATAAAATAAAAAATTTTCCAATAAAAAAAAAAAAAAAAAAAAAATAAAAAAAATTTTAAAATTTGATTCGAAACTAAAAAAGTAAAAATTGAACAAAAGACTAAAAGTAAAAGATAATAAACTCTTAGAAGTAAGTTATCTATTCCAATTACAATGTAGATGGTTCGTTGTTGTTGTTGTCTTGTTTCCTTCTTGTAATATCTAATTTAATGTAGTGTGTGTAGTTTCTTAATATGATACATAATATAACATCCACGTGGACAGTAAATTCCAATTTATAGGAAATCAAATCAGACAATAAACCAATTTAGTTAATCGGTCACAAGAATAGAACTTCTATTTGTTGTTGTAGTTGTCAACTCAAACTTAAACTTAACTTTCTAATCATTTAATAAAGTTGAGGGGGATTAATAGACAACAACAAACTAAACAACTAACTAACACTAACTAACTTTCTCTCTTTAGTTTATTTATTTAGCCAACTTTGGTAATTGTTTCAATATAAAAGAGGGGACAGAGTTAAAAATAGAATTCAATTAACTACAAAGATTACATCATACTATCAATTCTACTTTTTATGTTGGTTGTTGGTTCAATGTTTGGTTCGTTTCATTCGTTTTGTTGATGTTTTTAATGCGACTAAAAAAAAAAAAAATGATTGAAAAATCTTTCCTTCTTTAATGACTTCATTACAATTGAAAATACTAAATAATCCAACTAATGAACAATTATCAAATATAATAAATCAATATCCAATTTATGATTTAGTTCAATATATAACAACCACCACCAAAATAGATTTCAATGCATCTACATTTATAAAAAAATTAAATTCTTCTCAATTATTTGAATTAATTAATTCTTCTTCATCAATTTATTTAAAATTAAAAAATAATGAAAATCAATTAGAATTTTATAAAGATTCTATAATTTTAACTATTAATCAATCATTATTTCAAAAATTACCAAATTTATATAATTTAGGTAAAGTTATAAAATTAAATAAAATTGGATTTGGAGGAAATTATCAATCAATTTTTAATTATAAAATTGAATTAAATAAAAATATTGATGAATTAAAATTTATAATTAATAAATTATATCAAGATGAAAAAGAATTGGATGTTAAAATATATTATAATGAATTTAAAGAAGAAGAAGGGAATATATTATATATTAATAAAGATGTTATAAATTTACCAATTATTAAAGAAGAAGAAGAAGATTTAGAAAGTTATGAATTATTAACAATTTATTCAAATTTTAATAAAAATCAAATTAAATTAAATATTGAAGAAGAGTTAGGATCTGAATTTAATAGATTTTCAATTAAAAATATTAAAAGTTCAACATTTTTAAATTATAATTTTAAATTATTAAGTTTAATTAATGAAAATAATCATTTGATTTTATATAAAAATAATGATAATAAATTGTTTATATATCAAGTTAAATAAGAATAAATAAAATAAATAAATAAATAATGTTATAGATCACATTTGACACCTTATTTTATTTGACTATAAAAAGGAGAGAAAATCCCTCTGTAACTTAATTTTTTTTATACACTTTTTTTTTGTTTATCATTAAATTTTATTGCACTATTGTTTATGATGTTTAATAAAGGGAAATACTAAGTATGTTTGTTCAGATCCATTGAGTAAACTATAAGGTTAGTTCTTATTCCCACCAAGTTTAAGTTTTTTATAATAAAAATGAATTTTTAAATATTAATTTTATATTGATTTTGATATCAATTTTTATAAGATTTTTTTTTTTTTGTTTATTATTCATTTGATATAAATTATAATAAAATTTTAACTTGATTAAAGGGAGATTGAATAATCTAATCTTAAAAAGATAATTTTAATTATCATATTAGTTTTTAAGCATGTATTTAGGTATTGCAATCTTTTTTTAAATTATTAATATCGTTAGAGTTGATTTTTTTTTTATTTTTAAACTAATTTTTGGAACCAATTTTTTTTTAAAATGTTTATAAATACTTTTGTATTTTAATTTTGAGAAAAGATTTTATTTTATTATAGAATATATAGAAATTTAATTTATATTATCATTTATTTGTTTATTACATTTTAATCTCTAAATCTTAAAATGTGATACATCACATCAATTCAGATTTGAATCTCGTTCGTTTAATTTTTACGAAACGCGGGGGCTAAACAAAAAACAGTATAAAAGGGGATTAAATTCTCTTTTTCTTGAATTTTTGGAAACAGTTTCTAATTATAATTATAAATTATCATATATTTACTATATACAAGATAATACAATATTCATACAGAGACATTTTTCTTTTTTTATGAAAAATCTTTAAATAATTCATCAATTGGGAAATTTTCATATAAATCAACATTATTAATATCAAATGGGGGATAATTTGAATAATTATTTGAATAAGGAGTTGGAATTGAAGGTGCAGTTGGTAAATTAAAAGATCCCATATTAGGAACATTATTATAGTTACTATTATTATTATTATTATTAATTGGATCATAATTCGTTTCAATATTATTATAATTTAATTTTTCACTTTTCATATTCATCATTTGTAACCATATTGTATCAATTTGTTCATTTGGTTTAAATTCATTTAAATCTATATCTGAACTACCTGTTGATTTTATTGATGATGATTCAAATAATGATGCTGGATGACATAAAGGTTGATCAGGAAATGATTCTGATTCTTTTGGTGAATAATTTGTTGTTGGTATAATTTTTTCTAATTTTTGAAATTTTTTTTCAACTTTTCTTGTTTGTTTAACTCTTTTTAAAGAATCTTCTAAAATAAATTCTAATTCATCCAATACTTCACTTGTTAATATATCTATAGGATAATTTGGTTCATAATGTTTAAAAAATTCTTCATCAATAACTGAATGTAAAAAATTTTGAGCTTTTGTAATTCTCCATGCATAATAATATCTATGAGATAATCTTGCAACACCATCTCTAAATACATCACGACAATTTAATAATAAATCACCAACTTTATTTAATTTATCAAAATGATATTTATAATTTAAATCATTTAATTTTTGTTTATGATCATATTTAATTTCTAATTTTCTAATACAATATTTAACTCTTAAATATAATGACATTATAATTAATAAAGATTTATGAGCTATAGTTTCAAATCCAGGAGTTGCAATTAAATCAATTGAATTTCTAAACATATTTTTTTTATGTGATATACATTCAACAAAAAATGGCATTATATCAAATATAACAATTATAAACATTTTTTTTAAATAAAAATATGCAAATTGATTATTTGATTTACTTTCATAATAATTAAAAATATGAAAATAAATTGAAACTAACCAAAAATTTGCAATAAAATAAATTTTTAATTTTAAAGTCATTGGCATTAATTCTTTTTGATTTAAATTAAAATCATAATTATGAATAAATTGACTATAATTATCTTTAAAATGATTTTCCATATAATCTAATTTTTTAACTAAATCAATCATATTTATAGTACCTTTAACTTTAAAAATTAAATTAAATAATTCACATAAAGGTTCATAAGTTATTTCAAAATTTGGGAAACATGAACAAGAAATTTTTTCAATTTCAATATCAATAACATTTTCATTACCAGGTTTATAAAATGGAATTTTTGTATCAAAACAATTTATATCAATATTTAATACTGTACCATTTGCCATTGCATTATTTAAATCTTGAATTAATACAAGATACCAAATTTTTCTACCTAAATTATTTAATTTTTCATCTTTACTTGAATCTAAAAATTTATCAGGTTCACGATGTAAACCTAATTGCATTGCCATTTGAATTAATACTGCATTAAAAACTTGTGAATCTCCTCCATCTAATCCATCACCATCTTCTGGAGCTAATTGATGATATAATCTTGTTAATAAAGCTAATTGCATTAATGACATATTTGAAGTTCTCATAATATTAAATTGATTTAAACATAATTGTGCAATATTTATAACATCAATATTTATAGGATTATTTAATAAATATTTAATTTGTTGAATTTTTGGTGAAGGATCATTTGTTATAAAATTAATTTCATTTATAGTTGAATCATGAGAAAATAATGATATATAACTAAATCTTAAAACAATTAATAATATACCTAAATAAGCAAAATCTAATTTTTTTTCAACTTTAACATTACATTTAATTTCTTGAAAATCTTCATAACCTAATAATTTTTGTAATTGTTCTTTTAATATAACTTCATCTAATATTGGAAATGCAGGATATAAATGTGTAAAAAATCTTTTATATAATAACCAAATAACTTTTTGTTTTGGTAAAACTAATCGAATTTTTTCTAATAATTCCATTTCTTCATCTAAACCTCCTTGATAAAACAGTAAACCTAAACAAACAGCTTTTTTATTTAAATCTTCTTGATTTAAATTTTTTTTATTTGGTAATTTTAATTCTTTATAAGGTCTTAAATCATTTGTACCTTCATCATTATGAACTTTTTCATTAAATTCAACATCAATTTGTGATGAAGCATTAAATGCTTTAAATTTAAAATTTTCTTTTATAGAACTAATATGATTCCAAACTAATGATAAAGCATTATCAATTTTAATTAATGTAATCCAAGATAATGGACCAAAATTTCTTCTTCTAATAGGTTCATTATCTTTTGTTGGATTATAATTATCAAAAAAATTATAAGTATCAAATTCAGATGCAATAATATTTTTACCTAATAAATTATCAAATTTTGGAGGATCTTGTTGAACAATTGAATTTTCTAAAGATTTTAATTTATTTTTTAAATAATTTAATTCATCTGAAATGTCAATATCGTTATTGTTATTAATATTATTAATATTATTGTTATTATTATTGTTATTATTATTATTATTATGATTTTCACTTGAAGTACTTGATCTATTTGATAAATTTTCTGCAATTATATTCTCTGCATTTTCTTCATTATTTTTATTTTTAAATATATTTAAAGTATCTGAATAAACACATGGACTTTTCTTATATTTTATACAAGTTGAACAAGGATTACCTAAATCACATTTAACTTTTCTCTTTTTACAAAAATCACATACTTTCGATATTCTTGATCTTTTTTTACCCATGATTTAAAGAAGGGAAGGAAAGGAAAGGAAAACTGTGGATTTGAATATATATAAAAAAGAATTTAACTATGTGATGAATGAATTATAATTGTAAAAGGGTGTTATATTTTAGTTGGTGTTGCCAATTGTTACATCAAATGAAATTTTGATAAAGAAAAAAAGAAAAAATAAAAAAATGATTTTTAAGGATTTTGAATAAATTTATAAGAAAGAAACTAATAACAAGAAGAAACTAATAACAAGAAAGCTACAATTATATACAATTGTTGATATACATATACGACAACTTACTAAATAGGATAGAAGACAATCTACTTAGAAAACGTTGTTTCTTTCTTTTTTCTTTTTTTGCCTTTTGAATGAATTTTAATTTATTTTTTATTTTCTTTTTATTTTTAGTTTCGATTTTAGTTTCTCCTAAAGTGTTTAAAATATCCCCCAAACCATTTAATTGTAATAGTAAATGTAAATGTAAATGTAAATATAATTATAATTGTAATGGAAGTTGTTAAGAATTATAAATTTCGCATCCTTTTAATTAATAATCACAAGGTAATTATGAAGTGCAACAATCCGGATAATAAACAATAAGAAACTTTAAACGTAGTTGGAAGTAGAGCGGCTGTGTATTCAGTTATTGAAAGAAGGTGTTGATGGTTTAGGTAATTTTAATGGGATAACAACACTTTAAGAAGTTTAAACTAAATTCTTCCGAATTCATGATCAAATTAATAAAGCTTAAAACTTTTCGTAAGGCTTTTTAAATTCCATTTCGTTTATGGAATTGTAACTTTTCATTTAGAAATCAAGAAAAGTTAAAATTTAGTTAAAATTTATCTAAAAAAAGTGAAATTTCAAGGTCATTTCTTTTAAAGAGTGAATCTGATAATTTTGATCTTTAATTGACTCATAATAAAATAAACAATAAAAAACGCAAACCTCAAAAGGTTTTATTAGTCATTAAATAAATAAACAAACACCAATTGAAAATGAAAACCTAAAAATAATTAAAAAATAGAAAATCGTAGAATTAAACTCAAATCAATACGGCATTTAAGAATGAAGTAATTGATATTTTTATTTTATTGTTTGATTTAAACTTTTGATTGTAAATCTTATTTTTTAAAAATTTAATGTTACAATTCAATTGATAATTTTTGCCACCAGAATTTGAATCCATTACTCCTTGAGTTGATGTTTGGAATCTAGATTGAACTTCAATTGATTTCTACATACTGGAAATTAAAAAAGACGGAAATAAAGTAAACTTCGTATATCTATAAATAGAATAACTGAATAACTGAATAACTGAATAACTGAATAACTTATAAACTTAAAAAGTAATTTGGAATGGGGTTTGAAAAATCGGTCTAATTTTAAGTAAATTTTCAATTACTCCGATATTTTGCAATTTAAAGAAATTCTGAATCATTTTTCATTTAACTTTGATTGAATTCAAAAAATTCTTTATCTTTATGCGCTTACATAATTTTTATATAATTTCTTACATAACTCAATTTTTATGTGGAGGAAATTTGGAGTGTGACGTTTAACAAAAAAAAAATGGTTATTAATTAACTTACTTCTTTATCAAATCAACCAAAAATGTCAAATAAATTTAAATTACAATTAATTATTAAAACTTTAGCAGAATTGGGTTATAATGATATATCAGATCAATTATTATCACAAGTCCAATCTTCAATCACTAAAGATTCTTTATTAGATTGGTTTTATACTTCTTTAAAATCAAATAATTATCAAATTTTAGATAATTATTTAATTCAAATTATAAATTCAAATAATCAAGAAGAAACTAAAAAATTTTTAAATTTATTAAATAATGATGATGAAGATTTATTATTAATTATCTTATATTTTATACGTCGATTAAATTTATCATTTCAAGATGATAAATTAAATTATTTAACAAATAAAATGATGCCAATATTAGATAAATTAAAAAATTTAAATAAATTTCTGTCAATAATTGATTCAACTATTTTACAACAATTAAATAGAGAACAAGAATCTTTAAATTTATTAAATAATAAAGAATCATATTTTGAATTAAAATTTAATAATTTAAATTCTTTTCAAGAATATTTATTTAATAAAATTTTTAAAAATCCTCCAACAACAACTTATGATTTTAATATACCAAATTTATCAATATTAATTGATCAAGCAATAAAATATCAACAATTACAATCACCATTATATTTACCTCCAAGAACAAAATTTGATAGAAAAAAATTATTAGAAAATAATAAATTAACAAATAATTTTCAAAATAATTATTTTAATTCAACAAATTTATTATTTACATTAAATTATCATCATGATGAAGTTTGGTTTGTTAAATTTTCACCATCTGGAAAATATTTAGTAACTGGTTCATTAGATGGTAGATTAATTTTATATGATGTTATAAATAATTTTCAATTAATTAAAATTTTAGAACCAAGTGTAAATGCTGATAATTCTGCTTTTATATCAATTTCTAAAAAACCAACAAGTGGGAAAAGAAAAGCTATTATATATTGTTGTTGGGATCCAAAAGAACAATATATAGTTAGTTGTTGTTTAGATACTGTAGTTAGAATTTGGTCAATTGGGGAATTACATAAAAAAAGAATTACAAGAAGTGAAAATAATGGTGGTGGAGAATTTAAATTAATTACATGTTTTACTTTAGGTCCTGATATTAAAACTTGGACAGGAGAATTTTTATCAAAAAAAGATCAATTTATAATTGGATCTCCTGATAAAGTTTTAAAAGCTTTTGATTATAAAGGAGTTGAATTATTTGATTTTTATGGTAATATAGAAGATGAAGAAGAAGGGGAAGAAGAAGATCCACCAGAAGATGAAGAAGAAGAAGATATTTCAATGAAAGATTCTGAATCTTTAGAAAATAATTTTAATAGAATTAATGATTTAGCTATAACACCAAATGGAAAAATTTTAATTACTGCAAATAATGATCGTCAATTACATTTTTATAAAATTCCTGATATTTTAAATAATGAATCAACAACAAAAAAATTATCAAGTATAAATTTACAAAGTAATTTAAAAGGTAGATTAACTTCTTGTTCAATATCTTCAAATGGAAAATTTTTATTATTAAATTTTGGTCCAGAAGAATTACAAATTTGGGATATTTCTTCTTTACCAAATGATAAACCAATTTTATATAGAAAATTTTTTGGTCATTCTCAATCAAATTATATTGTTCGATCATCATTTGGTTATTTAAATGAAGAAACTGGTGAAGAAGAATTAATTTTAAGTGGTTCTGATGATGGTTATATTTATATATGGAAATTACATACTGGTCAATTAATTACAAGATTAAAAGGTCATACAGGTTTATGTAATGCTGTTGATTGGAATATTAATGGTTCTTGTATAAAAGGTAAAGATTATGGGAAATATTGGGCAAGTGTTGGTGATGATAAATTAGTTAAAATATGGGGTCCATAAAAATATATAACTTTTATTATTATAAACTATATAAAACTACAATTCATCATGAGCAACTTCATCTTCAACTTCTTCTTTAACTTTTTCTTCTTCTTCAACTTCTTCTACTTTTTTTAATAAACTTCCATCAATTCCTAAAGTACCTTTTTCTTTAACAAATTCAATAAAAGCATCTAATTCTCTTGCACCTTCAAAAACAATTGGTTTTCTAATTCCTGTTTTTTCATCAATTTCTCCATTAGCTGGATATAATAATAAAGTTGGATAACCTTGAATTTCATATGGTACATCAACATCATTATTTGTATGATCAATATCAGCAATAATAACTTTTGAATCATCTTTATTTGAACCATAAATTTCACCCAATTCTTCCCATGTTGGAGCTAATTTTTTACAATGACCACACCATGGAGCATAATATTTAACAAAAATATCTTTTGAAGAATCATTTAAAATTTCATTATAATTATGAGCAACTAATTTAACAACAGGATTTGATAATTTTTCTTCATCAGTTGGTAAATCTTCAGATTTTATAATTGGTTTTAATTCATCATTAAAATAATCTTCAATAAATTTTTCAATTATATCAATTGATGGACCTTCAGGATATTTTGATTGATCAATACCAAATTTTTTATTATCATTAATATGATGAATTGCAAAAAATGGTAAAATTTCTGCATCCATATTAATAACTTCTGCATGTTTACCATATAAATTAGCATCTAAACCTGCAATATTTAATTTACCACGATATTTTTTACCCAATTTATTTAATGAATCTGAAATTTCTTCTTTTTGTTCTGGTGTTTTATAAAAATAATAAGCAATTGGTAAAGGTGATGTCATATATGACATATAAGTATCTCTATCAATATCACCAAAATATGGTACAGTTTCAACATTAATAAATTCAGTTAAATCTTCTAAGGTGGTGGTTCCTTCATATTTAATAATATCTTGATTTGGATGAACAACAAAATAACCAGATTTTTTAAAATCTTGTTTTAAAATTTTTGATAAATCTTTAATTAAATTTTTAGATACATTAATAAATGAATAATCTTTTCTTTTTAAATTTGCCAATTTATTAAAAATAGTATTTGATTCTTCATCATTTGAACCAACTTGTAAAATATAAGGTTTATTTTGTTCTTCAATTAATTTTGTCAATTCTTCAACTTCAATTGGTTCTAAAACTGCTGGTAAAGATTGTTTAATCATATAATCAACAATACCTTGAGATTCTCTTGGACCTTGATAATCTTCAGCATTTTTATTTAAACCATCTCTAATAATTTTTAAAGTTGGATAACCTCTAATTTCATGTTCAGCACATAAAGCTTCATCTTCAGTACAATCAATTTGAGCCAATTTAATATTTGGATTTGAATCATTTAATAAATCAGCAGCTTTTGAAAATTCTGGTCCCAACATTTTACAATAACCACACCAAGGAGCAAAAAATTCAGTTAAAACTAAAGGATTTTCTTCAATAAATGAAGCAAAATTTTCTGAAGTTAATTTAACAACTGCAGAATTTGGATCAGCAATTGCATCACCATCAGTTGGTCCACTAGCATTTGTAATTGAAATAACAGCTAATAAAGTAGCTAAAATATTTGTAGAATATTTCCAAAATTGCATTTTTTAAAGAAAAGGAAAAGTTGAAGAAATGAAAAAGAAAAAAAAAAAAGTTGGAAAATCTGACAAATAAATAGAAGAAAAAAAAGAAAATGAAAAATTAATGAATTACGTATACAATTAATAAAAATGATTCAATTTAAACAGCAAGACAGAAAGAAAAAAAACTAAGAAAATATCAAAACCTTAAATAATATTAATTATTTAGCCATTCACCTTCACTTTCGTTAGGTTATTTGATGCCATGTGTCAAAGAGTAAGTTTATTTAGAACACGTAGTAAAAAAAAGAGACACGGTGTTGTTTTTTTTTTCTTTTTTCTTCTTATAAAAGAGCAAAATCTCCAATATCTTTAAGATCTATATTTATATTAAAAACTACCAGAGTTTCTCTTTAAATACCAAAAAATTCCTTCCAATTACTCCAAGTATCCATTTCAACATCATAAATATAAGCCATTGAATGACGTAAACTACTTTGTAAATATTGAGGTTGATAATCATATATAAACATAACTAAACCCCAAGTTAAAATGGCAAAATATTTCCAACTTTTATTATAAAAAATATTTTTTAATTTCTTTTGTTGTTGATTATTTAAATCTTTATATTTTATAAAATCACCTTGATAATTTTTAAAATTTGGTTGAAAACAATTTAAATATTGATCTAATATTATTTTTCCTAAAGCTAATATAACTCTACTAAAACAATATAAAGTAATTTGATGTGTAATCCCACTATGAAATATATTAAAATGTTGTGAATAAACAATCCATGATCCAAAACATCCTGCTAAAAATTTAATTAAACTTAAATTTTTTGAACCTAAAAATTGATCTTGTTTTAATATCATTATAGTAAATTTATAAATAATTGCAAAAGCTGCTAAAACTTCAGCATGATCTTTTGTTGCTTGAAATACTGATTTTAATCTTGGTAATAAAGGACCTGATTTATATAATAAACTTATAACTAATGCATGCAGAAAACGTACTTTACCTCCATAAACAATCCCATTTCTTGCTGATCTTATAACTTCGAGTAATGGACGATATAATGGATTAGATAAGATTGACATAGTTTAAAGGTTTTGTTGATTTGTTGAAAAGAAAAAAAAAATTAAGGAATTTTTTTCTTTTTACCCCAAACAAAAAAATGATCAAAAATGGAGTTTAATATTGAGGTTTGGGTGTTTATTTACCCGATTTAAAATCTTCTATTATAAATGCAACAAGAAAAGAAGTAAAGGAAAGAGTTAGGTAATGAATTGGTTTAAATGTTGAAGGAACTAAAAAGGATTAATTTAAAAGAGTTAATAAGAGTTAATAAAAGAGTTAATAAAAGTTAATAAAAGATTTGAGTTAAAGTGGTTATTCAATTTAAAGAATGGAACCATCAATGAACGCACTCTCTCTCTCACTCTCCTCTCCATTTCTAATCTTACTTAAACTATCTTGACAGTTTTTATCAACAAATACAACCGAAAGTAAAATGAATGAAAATTGAAAAAAATTTTCATTTTTAAATTTTTCATTTTTCATTTTTTTTCTTTTTTAATTGCATAAAAACTTCGTCCCTTTCACACGACTGGCTAATAAAATTTTTTTTTATTTTTTTTTTTTTTTCTTTGGTAAATTTTTTTAGAGTGAAAATTTTTTTTTTTCATCTTTTCTTAAAAAAACACAATTCATTTGAAAAAGTTTGAATTAAAAGAAGTTAAAGAAGACATATAAACTGTCCATTTCAAGTGTTATAAGAATTCATTAAATATTTATTTGTATCATCACCCTTTCATTTAGTTTTTTATTTCATATTTTTTTATTTTTTTATTTTTATTATCAATTCATTTTAATTTGCATTTTTTTTTTATAATTTATTATAATTATGACTTCACCAGTTTCATATGCTAATGCTGTTGCCAATGGTACTGGTACATCAGCACCAATTACTGAAGTTCCTCCTGTTAATGTTGAAGAATCAACAGAAGAAGTTGAAGAAGAAGAAGAAGAATTAATAGAAGAATCAATAAATAAAGAAATTAAAAAATCTTTAGCACCAGCACCAGTTCCTGAAAAATCTGTTTGGGGTAATGTTACAAGTGGTATTGAAAAAATTTCAGTTGATGATAAAAAATGGCCAACTCCTGATAAAGCTTCATTATTAGATCAACAAACAAATCAAAAATTTATTAAACCAATTACTAATAAATGGGTCCCAATTAATGCAAAAGTTACATTACAAAATTCAAAATCAAATTCATCAAATAATCAAAAACAAAAAAATAGAAAAAAGAGTACAAGTGGGAAAAAATCAAATAATAAAAAGAAAGAAGAAGATAAAGAAGAAAAGAAAGAAGAAAAGAAAGAGGAAATAAAGAAAGAAGAAAAGAAAGAAGAACCAAAGGAAGAATTAAAAGAAGAATTAAAAGAGGAACCAAAAGTATCAGAACCAAAAGTATCAGAACCAAAAGTATCACAACCAAAATTGGTCAAACCAAGACGTTTTAATAATGGTAATAATTTTAATGGTCAATATCAAAAAAGGTATAATAATAATAATCAAACTCCACAATTTCAACAAGTTCCTCAATTTTATCATCCACAACCATATCCTTATAATAATCGTCAGTATAGACAACAAAATAATAATTATAGACCTCAACAACCACCACAACAACAATCACGAAATTATCGTGGTTATAGAAATAATAATCAAATACCAATGACATTTATACCATTTCCAATTCATCAACAAATACATCAACAACCTATTCCAATTCAAATTCCTCCACCAATTTCTCCAAAACAAGATCCTCAACAAGCATTAATTCAACAAATTGATTATTATTTTAGTTTAGATAATTTAATTAAAGATTTATATTTAAGAAAAAATATGAATTCAGAAGGTTGGGTTAAATTAAATTTAATTTTAAATTTTAAAAGAATTAAAATTATAATAAATGGTTTAATTAATTCATTAGAAGAAGAAATTAATGAAGATGAAATTATTTTAGAATCAATTAAAAGTTGTTCAAATTTAGAAATTAAATATGAAGGTAAAGAAGTTAGTTTAAGAGTTAAAGAAAATTATCAACAATGGTTAATTCCAGAAAACTAAAAATAAAAAAAATTAAAAAAAAATAATACTTTTTTATAGGAATATATGTATATACTTTAAACATAATCATAACTACCAAAACTTCTTCTTGAAACTCCATTAATATCCCATAATAATAAACCAGCATCTTGACATCCTATAATTATTTTAGAATCATTAGTTGAATTTGGATCACAAAATTCAATACCCAGTAATTCCATTTCTCCATGAATATGATTTGTTGATTGTTGATACAGATCATCACAATAATTTGTATACATATACAGATCAGATCTATACATATCTTCATCGTAAAGTTTCCCTTTATAATTAAATTCTTTAAATAATTTTGGATTTATATTTGTTAAATAATCATAATCATAAACTATTGGACAAGTAAATTCTCCATAAATATCAATTGGTTTATTTTTAAAATTTTGTTGTGATTCTTTATATTCACCAAATTGATCTAATGCAGCAGGTACAACAATAACTTGATGATCATTTACATTATTATAATTTAAATTTCTTAAATCAATTAAATGAACTCTACCAACATGTTCAGATATAATTAATAAATCATTCATATCATTTTCTGGACTAAATTTACAAACTCTAAAAGCACCAGATTGATGACCAGATCTTGTTGATTTAATTTCAATTAAATTTTTTGATAAATTTCTTAAATCATATAATTGACATATACCATCTTGAAATACTGTAGAAAATAAATAACCATTTGAATGATATGATATACCAAATCCACTTTCATGACCTGAATTTATTGATTTAATTAATTTTGTTGGTGATAAAGGATCAATTAAAAATATCAGTGAAGAATCTCCTGTTGCTGTTAATAAATTTGATTTTGGATTTTTAACAACATTATTTAAACAAGTATTTAATTCACAATTAATTTTATTTATAATTTTTAATTGATTTAAATCAAGTATATATAAATTTGTATCATTATTACATATATAAGATTCAAATTGATTATTTGATTTTTTATAAATTGTAACATCATTATTAATCATTTCACCTAATTTAACTGTATGACATTCTTTACCATTAAAAAAACTAAATAAACCTTTTGAAATTCTTTTTGAATTAGTTGTTAAATTTTTTAAATTTATTGAAAATAATTTTGATGAACTTGTTAATAAACCTCCAGTAACAATAAAATCATTAAAATGATTAAAACATCTTGGATAATAATTTAATTTTAAATAATTTTCAATATTATTATTAATTAAATCATAAGATAATATTGAATCATCTTTTGTATAATATATACAATCTTTTAATTGATCGAATTTTATTAAATCACGTAATTGCCAATGATTTACAGTTGATTTTAAATTTGATATATATTTTGGATTTGGTTTTAAATATTGATAAGAATGATAATAATTTTGAAAACATTTATTATATTGATTATAAATATTATTAAAAGAAATGGAAGATTTCCTAAGTTTTTGAAGTTTATTATTTGATGATTGAGGTGTTATATCTATAGTCATTATTAAAGTTAATTAAAGTAAATTAAAAAAGATGCAAAAGTTGTTGATTTTAATTTTTGGTTGTTAATTTTTAGATAAAGAAATTTAAATTTTTTTAGTGGGGAACAAAAAATATCAAATTTAGGATGATCAAAATTAATGTCGAAAATGATGTCACAAAAAAAGAAAAGAGACACATAAATTAATTAACTAAATTAATTAACTAAACTAACTAAACTAATATTCAACAACTTTAGAAACGTATGATTCGATCATTTTATTCTTTGTTTCTTTTTTTAACCTTCTGCATGATTGTAAGGCACTAAACAGCCCACCACTTCCCGTAATCTACATCCTGTATATAATTTTTACTGTATATAAACTAACTTTTATTTTAGACTGCAAAATCTTCTTTTTCTTCTTCTTTTTCAAATACTTTAACTTTTGTTGTTTTAAATTTTCTTGCTGATATTTCTTTATTAAATAAAACATCTAATTCTGCAAATGTTCTATTTTTAGTTTCTGGTAAATCAATCCATGACCAAATTAATATTAAAAATATTGATCCAGAATAAAAAAATCCTGCTTTTGCTTTCCAATTCCATGCTGTTGGATTTAACATATATGGAGTTAATATTGATACTACAATCCCAGCTAATATATAAGCACCTCTTGCTATCATTACAGTTCTTGCTCTTAATTTTGCTGATGGAATTTCAGATACAATACAATAAACCATTGGACCAACTGATAAATCAAATAAAAATGTATAAATTAATAACATTGAACCTGCACCCCATTTAGCTGATTTACTATTTGAAATTCCCATACCACCAGTTATCATTAAACAAATAAACATTCCAATTAATCCATAAAAATAAATTGTAAATCTACCAAATTTTTGTGATAAAAACCATGAAGTTATTGTTCCAATGAAACCTAAACAATATTGAATAATTGTAAAATTAAATGCCATTGATTTTGGTAAACCTGCTTGAATATAAAAATAACTTGAATAAGCAACTAATTGTGATCCTGTAATATTTTGTGATAACCAAGTTATTGCTGCAATTCTTGTTCTTCTAAGATTTTTACCTTTAAAACAATCTAATATTGTTCCACCAATTTCAGATGCTTCTTCTTCTTTTATAGTCATATGAATTTTTGTAACCATTCCTTGAATAATTTGTTCATTTTTTGTTGATATTAATCTTTTAATTGAATTTCTTGCTTCTTTTAATTTCCCCTTTTTAACTAAAAACCATGGAGATTCAGGTGCTAAATAAACTCCAATTAATATTGGTATTGGCCAAATCCATTGAATTGCATAACCATATTTATAAGCTTTTGGATCTTTCATTGTTGAAAGACCTTTTAAAACACATGAACTAATTAATTCTCCAAATACCCAACAAATATTAACATAAGTTGTTAAAAAAACTCTTAAAGGAGCTGGTGTAACTTCTGAAGCATAAGTTACAGTAATAGTTTGATATGAACCCCAATTTATACCCATTAAAATATAAGCTAATAATAAAATATTTCTATTTGGAGCAAAAAATTGTATAAAAATTAATCCTACAACACAAATTAAAGGAATCATTAAAGTTTTTCTATAACCAATTTTATCAGCAAATATTCCAGCTAAATATAATCCAATAATATTACCAGATTGTGTACCCATAGCTAAAGCAGTTTGCCATTTTGCTGGAACTTGATATTGATTTTTTTCAGGATAATAATTACCAAATTTTTTAGCAAATGCTGGATATGCATAAAAACTACCTAATAATTTTATATCATAACCTTCCATAATTAAAGCTGTTGATAAAATCATTGACCAACCAATAGCTTTTGGGAAAGTTTTAAAACATTCTTTTAAACTCATTGATTTTTCTCTATGATCATCAATTTTAGCTTCTTCAAAGAATTTTGAAATATAATCATCAACTTCTGGATTAGTTGATTCATTAATTGAATCAACTTTAAGAACTGTTTGGTTTTTAATTTGATCTTTCTCAGACATTTTAATTGATGATTATAATAATAAAATTTAGAGTATTTTTAATGTATATTTATAGTCATAACCTGAATCAATCCTTAAATGAAAAATTTGAAAAATTTGAAAAATTTGAAAATTTGATTTATAAAGAAAAACGTTTTTTTACAATAATTTAAAATAAAACCGATTAAAAGGGACCAATTAAGAGTATAACCCTAAGTTCTATTACACGTGTTGATGATAATGAACTTTGGATTTTAGCCCTGGGCTCGTATGAATTATTAAAAGTTTTGAAAAATTTGAAAAATTTGAAAAATTAACAAGTTGCAAAGAAAAACGTTTTTTGCAATTTACACAAAATTTAAAATCGATTTTATAATTAAGGAGGACCAATTAAGAGTATAAGTTATTTCCACGTGTTGATAATGAACTTTGAATTTTAGCCCTGGGCTCGTATGATATAAAAGTTTAAATGAAACATTTAAAATGAAAAGAAATTCTATAAAAGGAGTTCTTATAATAAATTGAAGAAGCTAATTTCTTATTTATTAATGACTTGGTGGAAAGAAGCTACAATTTATCAAATTTGGCCTGCATCTTTTAAAGATTCAAATGATGATGGAATTGGTGATATACCAGGTATTATAACAAAATTAAATTATCTTAAAGATTTAGGTATTGATATAATTTGGTTAAGTCCAATGTATGAATCTCCTCAAGATGATATGGGTTATGATATAAGTAATTATCAAGAAATTTATTCAAAATATGGTACTTTAAAAGATATGGAATTATTAATTAATGAATGTCATAAAAGAAATATGAAAATTATTTGTGATTTAGTTATTAATCATACATCTTCAGAACATTCATGGTTTAAAGAAAGTAGAAGTTCAAAAAATAATTCAAAAAGAAATTGGTATATTTGGAAAAAGCCAAAATATGATGAAAATGGTAAAAGATTTCCCCCAAATAATTGGATGTCAAAATTTTCTGGTTCTGCTTGGGAATATGATGAATTAACAAATGAATATTATTTAAGAATTTATTCTAAATCACAACCTGATTTAAATTGGGAAAATGAAGATTTAAGAAATGAAATTTATAAAGAAATTATAAAATTTTGGTTAGATAAAGGTATTGATGGTTTTAGAATTGATACTGCTGGATTATATTCAAAAAATCAATTATTTCCAAATGCTCCAATTATTTTACCAGGAGAATTTCAACCACCAGATATTTTTATTAATAATGGTCCAAGAATTCATGAATTTCATAAAGAAATGTATAATAAAATCTTTTCTAAATATAATATTTTTACAGTAGGAGAAATTGGGAAATGTTCAAAAGATGAAGCTTTAAAATATTCAAAAGAATTAAATATGATTTTATTATTTGATTTAATTAATATTGGTTATAATAAATTTGATAAATTTAAATTAAATAAATTTAATTTAATTGATTTTAAAAAAATATTAAATGATCAACAACAATTTAAAGGTTGGAAAACTGTTTTTATAGAAAATCATGATAAACCAAGATGTATAAATAGATTTGGTTCTTTAAATTATTGGAATAAAAGTGGGAAATTATTATCAATTTTACAAATTACTTTAACTGGTACATTATTTATTTATCAAGGTCAAGAAATTGGAATGATTAATATACCTAAAGATTGGGATATTAAAGAATTTAAAGATATTAATACAATTAATTATTATAAAGAACATAAGAAATTTAATTATGAATTAACAAGAGATAATGCAAGAACTCCAATTCAATGGAATGATTCAATTTATGGTGGTTTTTCAAATGTTAAACCATGGATGAGAATAAATGATAATTATAAAGAAATTAATATTGAAAATCAATTAAATGATTCAAATTCAATATTAAATTTTTATAAAAATTCTTTAAAATTAAGAAAAATTTATAAAAAATTATTTATTTATGGTAAATTTAAATTATTAGATTTAAATAATGAAAATTTAATAATTTATTTAAAAGAATTTGAAGAAAAAATTGGTTATATTGTTTTAAATTTTTCAAATGAATTTATAAAATTTGAAAAATTAATTGAAGGGAAATTTAAATTAATTTTAAGTAATTATGAAGAACTTGTTGAGGAAATGTTATCACCTTATGAAGGTAGAATTTATATAGTTGAATAAAAAGTACTAATTTACTACAAAGAGGAGTTTATCTATTCATCGTATCTCTTTTATATTTTGGATACGACGGGAAGGAGGAGAAATTAAAGGAAGAGATTAATTTTGGGCCCAAAATTTTAGTTCCAAAAATAAATTGTGTCAAAATTTAAAACAAAACAAATGAATTTAATGAAATAATGAAGTGTTTTGAAATTAATGAAATGGAATTAACTTTATAATTACCTTTATAATTACCTTTATAATTAACTTATTCTATTTAAGATAAACTAATCAATTTTAATGGAATAAAAGATAAGAAGATTTAATGAGTCAACGTGTGAAAAAATAAAAAAAAAGATCCAAAAAAAGAAATTCAAAAGTTTTTCCGAAGTTAACAGCAAGTAAATAATTAAACACAACAATTAAAGAGATGAGTTCTTTAGTTAGTTAGTTAGATCTTTATCTCTGAATCTGTTTGTCCCCTCTTTCCCTAAGAATTGGCTGAGTAAGTAAATGTTTGTTTTTAATGTTTGTTTTTTATCTTAATTTAGAACAAAGTTTATCCGAATAAAATTACATAACCATTTACCACGTTTAAGTGAATAACTACTTCTAGTTCTTCTATCAGTACTTCTACTAGTTCTTCTATCAGTACTTCTACTAGTTCATCTAGTTGTTTTAGTAGATAGTTTATAATTGATAATTATTGTAATTGTTGTAATTGTTGTTGTAATTGTAGATAAGGAGGCGATGAGATGGTAGATGGAATGAGATGGTGCGATAAGGAGAGAGACACAACGCGTTAAAGGAGGGGATTAAATTTGGCTGTGTATTTTTAAAAGGGAGGGGAATTTTCCCTTTAATTCAATGTCGTAACCCATTTTTTTATGACACTGAACACCCAAACTTCAATACTTTATGAAATCCCCTCCCTATTTCCACTTTTCTGTTGGGATTTAGAGGAGAATTTTTTTGACTTTTGACTTTTGCAACATTGAAATATAAATTGATAAGAAAATTCCCTTTAATTTTCTCTTTTTTCATTTCTTCATAACAATTATCAAAACAATGTTAAAATCAATTTTAAGATCTTTCAAACAATCATCATCAAAACCTCAACCTACTTTAATTCCTTCAATAACTATTTATCATAATTCAAATTCTTTATTATCTCATAATTTATTAAGTAAAATTTCAACATTTAATGAAGTTAGTTCTAAATTTAATATAAAACTTGAAAATAATCAACAGTTAAATTTTAAAGATTATCAATTTATAATTAATGAATGTTTACAAATTCATCCAGATAATAAATCTATAATGTTGGAATTATTTCATGGGAATCAATTTTCAAAAAATAAATTGATTAAATCTTTTGAATTACATGAATCTTTAAATAATTTTAATAATTTAATTGAAAAACCAAATTTATTAATTATTGATTATAATAATAAATTATTAGCAAATGATGAAAAAACTTTTGATAGAATTATGGTTAATTATTTAACTTGTGGTACACAAAATATTAGAAATATTGAAAAAAGAAAAGAACAACCAATTCAAGATTTAGTTCATCCACATGCTGCTGAATTTGCTGATTTATTTTAAATATTTTACTTCTTTTTACTACGTTTAATTTTGGGGCTTTATAGGAAACTTAATATATATTTAATAGACTAACTAACTAAACACCCATTCTTTTAATTATATATTCTTGAGATATAACTCCTAAACCTAAATTAATTCCTTGTTTAATCCAATCTTTAACCCATTCTTTTGGATCAATACTTTCTTCATCAAATAATACTTCTTCTTCATCTAACCATTGAGCCCATTTTAAAGGAAATGGTTGAGTTCTTGTTATAATTGTAATATCATTTGAAATATCTTTTAAAATAATTGTAAAAGAAAATGAATTTGAATCATTTGAATCAATTCTAATATCTTTACTTTCAATAATTTTATCAATTGTTATTGGTTGAATTGATATAAAAATATTTGATTTTGATATTTCAATTTCTTCATCTTTAAAATTTTTAATACAATTTTCTAAATTTGCAAAACATAATTTTTCTCCATCAATTAATTTACCTTTAAACATATTTAAATTAATTTTATTATCTTCTTGATGATTAAATTCATTAATTAAAATTTTTATATCACCTTCAACTTGATTTTTAACTAAATTAAAATTATTAAAAATTAATTTTTTTAAATAATTTAAATTATATAAATCTGATATTATAACAATATTTAAAATTTCATCAAAATTTTCATCAATTAATCCTTGTTTAATTTGTTGAGAAATATTTAAATATAAATTATTTAATTTTAAATTAATTAATTCCATATTTTTAGATTTTTCATTTAATTGATTTGTTGTTTGAGAAGCAAATTGATAAGTTGATTCTGAAATTTTTTCTGCATTTGTTGTTAATGTACCCCATAATGATGTCATTTTATTTGAACCTTCTTGTTGCCACCAATTTGAAATTGATTGAATTGGATCAATAGTATCTTCTGATTCTGTTGTAGCTTCAGAATCTGAAGAAACATCTTTAGAATCAGATTCTTTAGAATCTGGTTCTTTTGATTCTTTTGGTTCCTCTTTTGATTCCTTTGAATCTTTTGATTCCTTTGGTTCCTTTGGTTTCTCTTTTGATTCTTTTGATTCCTTTTTTGGTTCCTTTTTTGGTTCTAATTTCTTTTTTGGTTTACTAATTTCATCTAAAAAATCTAAAATTTCATCTTTATTTTTAGGTTCTGATTTTGGTTGAGGAGTTGAAGATTTTGAATCTGGTAATGAATTAATAAAATCTAAAACATCTTTATCTGAAGACATTGTTGAATTGTTGTTTGTTGGTTTTTTTTTTTTAACCCTGAGCAAAAAAAAAGGAAAATAAAAAGGAAAATTAAAAGAAAGAAAGAAAAGAAAGAAAACTTAACTGAATTTAACTAAACTTTTAATGAAGTTATCTTTTAAGAATCAAGAATCTTTAATAAACTTCTAATTACATTTCTATTCTTTAATTAATTTCACTCTTTTAATTCTAATTTTAGGTCAATTCTTTCATTTATGCTACCAGATGCTTTTTCAACAAAATTAAATGATCTAATAAACTTCTTTAATTAACTAAGTTAGAGTAAGAACTTAACAGAGTTAGTTAATCAGAAATTAATCAGAAATTAATCAGAGTTAATCAGTTTATCAACAGAGTTTAAATTAATCAGTTTATCAACAGAGTTTAAATTAATCAGAGTTTAAACAAAGTTTTATTTTATTTCATTTTTTAAAATTTTTTAAATGAGAAAAAAAAAATTCATCATTCGATATACTTAATTAGTTGGATCTTTTCTTTTTATCATTCCTTCCATCTCACTATGCATCCACAATTAGATAAAAATAGATTTGATACTTGTGATAAATTAATGGATGCTTTAGAAGAATGTCATCGTCAAGAATTTTTAAAACAATGTTTAGGACTTTGTAATTTTGAAAAAGATCAATTAACAAAATGTTTACATTATACAAGAGTTAATGATGCTAATGAAAGAATTAAAAAATCTCAAGAAAGAGCTAAAAAATTAGCTTTAAAAAAGAAACAAAATGAAGAAGAAGAATATGGTAAAAATGGTTATTTAAAAAAAGTTCTTGAAATAGAAAGAAGTAAATAATATATATATTAATCTTGACGAGTTTTTAATACTCTCTTTATAATTTTATCTTTTGTTACAATATAAACTATAGCTCCCCAACCACTTAAAGCATCTCTATCAACAGCATTTAATAAAGCTTGACTAATTGTTTCAAATAAATCTTCAGGTTCTAAATTTGGTTCATATAAAGATTCACACATTCCATATAATTGATCAGTTGCTGTACCACTTACAATGAAATCATTACTAAAATCAATACAACCAATTGAATCAAATCCACAAATAAATGGTTTATTATCTTTTTTATTTAAACCTGCAACAATTGGTGATACAAACCATGGACCAAATCTTTTTTCATATAAAGAAGAAGAAATTAAATTTGCTAAAGTTGAAGGTTCAATATCTCTTTCTTCTCTTAATTTATATAAATTAGTTTTAAATTTAAATAATTCTTTTAAACTTATAACATCTGTTGCTAAACCTGTTAAAGCAAGAAAACTTTTTGAATTTATTTCAAATATTTTTTCAAAATTATTTGATACACCTAAAGATTGTTGACCTAATCTTAAATCACTTGCAATTGCAAAACAATCTTTACCAATCATTGCAACTGCTGCACCACCGTTTAAAGAAAATGGATCAGACATGATTTAATATATTTTATGAATTTATTAGTTAAAAGTTGAAAGTTAAAATTAGTTGAAAGTTGTTAGTAGTGGCAAATAGTTTTCTCACTTTCTTTTTTTGTTGAAGAAAAAAAAAAAAAAAAAAAAAAAAGAACATCAAAGACAACTCAAACAAAGACAACACATTAAGAATCAAAGTATTTACTCTTAATCGTGTTATAATCAAGTGTTAATCGTTTATATCAATTGTTAATCGTTGGGTTAATTGTTAATCGTTGGGTTATAATCAAGTGTTAATTGTTGGGTTAGGGTAATGAATTATTTCCAATCAAATGATTTAAATAATCCTTCAAAATTATTTATTCAAATTATAATTCTTCAAATATTTTATTATTTAACAGCTTTAATAATCTTTTATTTAGTTGCTTCATTAAATGGTTATGAATTTAAAATTGATTGGATATTTCTGTGGGAATTAATTCAATCTGATAATGCCATGGGCTTAACTTTATTTATTTTATGGTTATTTGATGCTTTATTATGTGTTTTATTTGTTACTATAATTGTTGGTAGATCTAAATTAGCTTGGGATTTTGCTATAACTGTTCATATAATTAATTTATTGGTTGTTTGGACTTATACAAGACATTTTCCAACTTCTTTACTTTGGTGGTGTTTACAAATTTTAAGTGGAACTATTTTAGTTACTTTATCAACTTATTCAACAAGATGGAAAGAATTAAGAACTACATTTTTTGATAATATGTTGGATCAAGAACAATCAATTGGTATTGAAATGACGACATTACCAAAAGTAGAAACGCCACAATAGAAAGAAAAAAAAAAAAATATTGCTGTGAAAAAAATTGAAAATTATCAACAACTAATGAAGAACGTTGCTATAATTGGAGGTGGTCCTTCAGGTTTAATTACTTTAGATTCTTTAATTAAAGAAGATTCTTCATTAAATATTAAATTATTTGAAAGAAGAAATGATATTGGTGGATGTTGGCAATTAACTCCTCCAGGTAAATTAACTTTTGAAATTGAAAAAGATTTAATACCAAATAAACTTCCTCAATATGTTCCTCATACAAAAATTAATAGATATATGGATACTGCAGCTTATTCATATTTAGAAACAAATGTTGAAGCAACTGCAATGGAATTTAGTATTGAAAAATTCCCAAATACTATAAAATCAAGACAAGGTCCAGAATTTAGAAGTTATAAAGATATTAATTTTTGGTTAAAAAGTAATTTTGGTAAAATGGATTATATTGAATTAAATACATCTGTTGAATTAGTTGAAAAAATTGGAAATAAATGGAGATTAGTTTTAAGAAGGTTTGGTGAAGAAGATTTTATTTGGGAAGAATTTTTTGATTTTATTGTTATTGCAATTGGTCATTTTGATGTACCTTATATACCAAATATTCCAGGATTAAAAGAATTTCCTGGTTTATTAATTCATTCAAAACAATTTAGATCAAGAGATTTATTTAAAAATAAAAAAACAATTGTTGTTGGACTGTCAGTTTCTGCAATGGATGGTATAAGAGATATTTTACCAGTAATTAAAAAACCTGTTTATTCATCTCAAAGAACAAGAGGTCATGTATATTTTGGAGATTCAGCTTTTAAACATAAAGATATTATAATTAAAGATGAAATTGAAAAAATTGAAGGAAATAAAATATTTATTAAAGATGAAATTATTGAAGTTGATGCAATTTTATTAGCTACAGGATTTTTATATAATTATCCATTTTTAAATAAGGAACCAAAATTATTTGAATCTATTTTTAATATTGAAGATCCAACAATGAGTTTTGTTGGTGCTATAACCCCAGGTTTAACATTTAAATTATTTGAATGGCAAGCAGTTTTAGTTTCAAGATTTATTTCAGGTAGAATTAAATTACCACCAAAATTATATGAAAATAGAAAAGAAATTTATCCAAATTTTAAAGAATATTTTGAAATTTTAAGAAATTTAGCAGGTAATGATAGTCCTGGTAGAAAATTACCACCATTTGATGAAAAATGGGAAGAAAGTTTTTATAGAGGTCATGAATATAGAAAAAAAATGTGGTATTAATTATAATAAAAATCTTTTCCTAAATCAACTAAATCTCCTAAATCATAAATTTCATCATCACTTGAATCAACAATTTCTTCTTCTTTCTCCAATGCTAATAATTGTGTACTATTTCTAATTTCTATTAAAGTTTCAATTTGTTTTGTTGTATCATTTGATAAATTATTTATATTTTTTAACATTTTTAAACCATCTAACCAAACAATTCTATGAACTTCAGAATCAGTATAAAATGATAATAATTTTTTTTGTTGACCAAATAATATTATTTTATCATAAGAAATTGTACCTTTAATTGATATTAACATTGAAGAATTTTTTCTTTTATCTTCTTCACCAACTGCTTCACCAATTTTAATTGATTTTAAATCTTGAATATCATTAATTTTAATTTTTTTTTCTTCCATTTCTTCATATGTTGGATTATTTGATGGTTTTTCAATAAATTCTTTATAATAAAGAAATTGTCTATTTGGTGATAATATTAAAAAATAATATTTATTTTGTGGTGCCTTTTTATTATTGAATAAAGATTCTCCAAAACTTTCTGTTAAAACCCATGAACCTTTTAATAATTGTATAACTCTTTGTTCACTTACAAATTCTTGAACTTCAACCCCCAATTTTTTTTTAAATTCTAAAAAATTATTTGACCATTTATTTTTTAAATCTTCCATTATTTTAATAACTTGAATATGTCTTAAATCTTCACTTGATGATGTAATATCTAAACATTCTTCAATAGTTTTACCAGAACTTAATTCTAATTCAAATGTATCAATATTTGAATATAATAATTGAAAAATTTTATCAATATCAATAGTATTTAATTGAGCTCTTGTTTCTTGCCATAAAATTAAACAATTATTCATTGTATAATAAATCATTAATTCCCAACTTAAAATTGATGAATAAATAAATGGATATTCAATTTTTTTATTAAAAATATCAATCCACATTTCTGTAGATTTTTTAATAAATAAATATAATGGGAAAGTTCTTGAATGATTACTCATCATTAATTCTTCATGAAATCTTTTTTTAAATGTAAAATTTGGATCTTTTAAAAAAATTTTTAAATCCATTGCTAATAAAATTGTAAAATTATCTATAACAAATTGTCTTGGATTATCTGTAAAACCTGCTTTAATATATTCATCGATTGTAGCAGGGGTTCCATATTCATTTAAAGATGTTTCTAAAAATATAAATAAATTATTTAACATTGTTTGATGAGATTTAATAGATAAATCAAAAGGTAAATTTAAATATTGATTTAATTTATAATAAGCTGATTTTAAATTTTCTATAGCTTCTAAAATTAATTTATCATCAGTTTCTAATAAATTACCTATAGTACTAAAAAATGTAACATGTTTTAATCTTCCAGCTAAAGTAATTATTCCACTATAATTAAATTTTAAAGCTTTTAAAATTAAATCTGTAATTAATTTAATTGAATTAAAAGTAATTTTATTATCTTGTAAAAATAATTTAGTTGTAATAATATCAATAACATCTAAATATTCAATTAATGATTCATATAATGATAAATATTTATCAATTGAAGTATCTTCTTTATTAAAAATTGATCCTGAAATATTTATAACTGAAATTTTTAATATAGCTTTATAAGTTTCAGATGACATATTGGTACTAACAATTGAAAATAATGTTGAAAATAAAGTATGATCTAAAATATGAATAAAATTATCAGAACTTGAATCATTTCCTATACAATCTAATAATTTAGCTAAAACAACAATTGAATTAACTTTTTCTTGTTTATCTTTACCTAAAATATTGGTTTTTAAAATTGTAGCATAATTTAAAGCAGTTGATTCATCTAATTTAACTTTATTGATATTATTTTTAGATAATAATTCATTTAATTTATGATTAATACTTCTTGAAGATTCAGTCATTGAAGAAGAAGAAAAGAAAAGAAATTGATTTGAATCGTCAAAAAAAAAAATATAAAAAAAATTTAAAAAATTTAAAAAAATTTAGTTTTCGTCAAATGAGTTCATAACCATCTGGAATGTAGATCAAAAGGAAAGATATAATATGAAATTTCAAGCCATACAACTCTTACGAATTCGGTTATGTGATTAAATTGACTAAAATTCCATTATTTTGTGTCATAACCAATGTCATTTTCAATGTCATAAACTGTGTCATTTTTATTGTCTCATTTTCTGTCTCATTTTTTGTCATTTTTTTCATTTTTCCTCATTTTCTTTTTAAGGGGAAAAATTTCTTGTCGGATTCCTTTTTCATTTTCAACAATTATCAAAATGAGTTTCTTAAGAAGAGATAAATCAAAAGCTTCTCTTCATCATAATGATTTTGAAGAACCAATTTCTCCAACTTCTGATTTAAATCATTTTTTAGATGAAGAAGATTATTCAGAAGAATATTATTCACCACGTTCTTCAGTTATTTCATTACCTCAATTAAATAATTCTGGAAATTTAAAAGAAAATTATAAAGGTTTTCATGCTAATAAACGTCCAAAAGGTATAGCAAATATTCCTCCATTAACTCAACCAATTAAACCAAGATTTAAAAAAAAATCAGGTTCTTTATTAAATAAATTAATTTATTCAAAAAAAGATGATGAAGAAGAAATATTTGAACATAGAAAAAGTTCATCATCTTCATCTAAACATAAATTTAGATTACCTTCATTAACTGAACATAATAATAATAACTTACAAATGACTGAAACTCCCAAAAATAATTCTATAGTTTCAGATACTCAATTATCAATAGATTTAAATTTAGATGAAATTCATGATATTGTTAAAACTGAAGAAATTAATAAAATTCCAAAACAAAATTGGCAAGCACCAGATAGTTGGGATGTTAAAGCTCCAAAAATTTATGAATTACCAAAAGAAGAAGAAGAAGAAATTATTATAGATCAAGAAGAACAACCTACTTTACCAATACTTTATGGTTCAAAACAAGCTTCACATATTGTAAAATCAAATGATTCAAGTCATATAATACGAGTTTTTAAAAAAGATAATACTTTTACAACAGTTTTATGTCCATTAGAAACAACAACATCAGAATTATTACAAATTGTTCAAAAAAAATTTTTTTTAGAATCAACAACAAATTATCAAATTTCTGTTTATATTGGAAATTGTGTTAAAGTTTTAGAAGATTTTGAAAAACCTTTAAAAATTCAAATGGGTTTATTATTATTAAGTGGTTATAATTATCAAGATAATTTAAAAATTATGGGTAGAGAAGATATTTCATTTATTTGTAAATTTGTTGTTGAAAATATTTATTTAAGAAGTTTAACTCATGATGAAGAAATTTTATTATCAAAAAATTATGTTGATGTAAATATTTCTTCATTAAATTTAAAAAATATACCCATAATTTTTCATCAACATACTTATGAAATTGAAAAATTAAATGTTGCTAATAATCCTTCAATTTATATACCATTAGATTTTATTCAAAGTTGTACAAATTTAAAAACTATAATATTTTCAAGAAATGGTTGTTCAAAATTTCCAATGAATTTTTTAGAAGCAAAAAAATTAACAAATTTAAATTTAGAAATGAATTTTTTAGATGAATTACCAAATAATTTTGAAATATTGGAAAATTTAATTGATTTAAAATTAAATTCAAATCAATTATCGACATTACCAAAACTTGGTAATTTAATAACTTCATTAAATTTATCTTCAAATTATTTTATTATCTACCCCGAATCAATTAATGAATTAATAAATTTAATTGATTTAGATTTATCTTATAATGATTTATCAATTTTACCTGAATCTATAACAAGTTTAATTAATTTACAAAAATTAAATTTATGTACAAATAAATTTAGTAAAAATTTACCAAATTATTTATCAAAATTAAAAAATTTAAAAAGATTAGATATTAGATATAATCAAATTTCAAATGTTGATGTTTTGGGAAGTTTACCTAACTTGGAAGTTTTATATGCATCAAAAAATAATATATCTACATTTAATGATCAAATTGAAAGTTTAAGATTATTACATTTTGATAGAAATCCAATAACTGAATTAAAATTTAATGATATAATGAATATGTTAAATATATTAGATTTATCAAGAGCTAAAATAACTGATGTACCATTTGAATTTATAACAAAAATTCCAAATATTGAAAAATTAGTTTTAGATAGAAATCATTTAGTTACTTTACCAGATTTAAGTAATTTAAAAAAATTAAATTATTTATCAATTTATTCAAATAATTTACAAATTTTACCTCCATCAATTGGTGAATTAAAATTATTACAATATTTAGATTTACATTCAAATAATTTACAATTTTTACCTGAAGAAATATGGAATTTATCATTAAGTGTATTAAATGTTGCAAGTAATAATTTAACTTCATTCCCATTAGGTAGTGGAACCCTTTCAGAAACATTATTAAGTTTAACATTATCTGATAATAGATTATCTGATGATTGTTTTGAATCAATAAGTACTTTAACTTCATTAAAATCTTTAAATTTATCTTATAATGAATTAATTGAAATACCTGAAAATACCATCTCAAAATTAAAATTAAATGAATTATATATTTCTGGTAATGATTTAACAACTTTACCAATAGAAGATTTACCTGAATTAAAAAATTTAAAATTATTATATATGAATAATAATAAATTAGTTTCATTACCTGCAGAATTAAGTAAAATAATTAGTTTACAACATTTAGATGTTGGATCAAATCAATTAAAATATAATATATCAAATTGGCCTTATGATTGGAATTGGCATTGGAATAAAAATTTAAAATATTTAAATTTTTCTGGTAATAAAAGATTTGAAATTAAACAAAGTCATATAAAAAATCCTGATACTGGTGAAGATTTTGATAGTTTATTAGTACTTAAGAATTTGAAAGTACTTGGATTAATAGATGTTACTTTAACTACAACTTCTGTACCAGATCAATCTGTTGATATGAGAATTAGAACAACTGCTTCTGAATTAGATAATATTGGTTATGGTGTATCAGATACAATGGGTATGAGAGATTGTGTTTCAAATAGAGATTTATTTATTCAAAAATTTAGAGGTAATGAAAATGAATTATTAGTTTGTTCATTTGATGGTAAACATGGAATTTCAAATAAAGGTCATAGAATTTCTGCTATAGTTAAAAATATGTTTGTTGGATTATTTACAAAAGAATTGGAAAAAAATGAACCTGGTGAAGCTTTAAGAAAAACTTTTTTATTATTTAATAAAGAATTAAATAGTAAACACGAAAAAGAAGATCAAAATTCTGGTTGTGCAGTTACTGTAATTTATATTAAAGATAAAAAATTATATTGTTCAAATATTGGTGATATTCAAGCTTTATTATGTAGAAATAATGGTGATTATAAAATTTTAACTACAAGACATGATCCAACAAATAGACAAGAATTTGAAAGAATTAGAGCTTCTGGTGGTTATGTATCAGGTAATGGAGATTTAGATGGTGAATTAGTTATATCAAGAGGTGCAGGTTTTTATAATTTTTTACCTCATACACATTCAGGTCCTGATATTAAAGAAATTAATTTAATTGATGAATTTTTAATTATTGCAACTAAAAAATTATGGGAATATATTTCATTTGAATTATGTGTTGATATTGTAAGACAAACAAAAGATCCAATGATTGCTTCACAAAAATTAAGAGATTTTGCTATAAGTTATGGAGCATCAGATAAAATTGCTGTAATAGTTTTAACATTTTTTGGTAAAAAACAAACTAAAACTTTTATTAGAAGAAGAGAAAGACAAATTGATTCAAATTTAAGAAGATTAGAAAATGAAATTGAACCTCCAATTGGTGAATTAGCTTTAGTATTTACAGATATTAAAAATTCTACTTTATTATGGGATTCATATTCTGCACCAATGAGATCTGCTATTAAAACTCATAATTCTATAATGAGAAGACAATTAAGAATTGTTGGTGGTTATGAAGTTAAAACTGAAGGTGATGCTTTCATGGTTGCATTTCCTTCACCAAGTTCTGCTTTATTATGGTGTTTTAATGTTCAACAAAATTTATTAACAGCAGATTGGCCAACTGAAATTTTAGAAACTGATCAATGTTGTGAAGTAACTGATGGTACAGGTAATGTAATTTATAGAGGATTATCTGTTAGAATGGGAATTCATTGGGGTTCACCAGTTTGTGAACCAGATGTTGTTACAGGTAGAATGGATTATTTTGGTCCAATGGTTAATAGAGCTTCAAGAATTAGTGCTGTTGCTGATGGTGGACAAATAGCTGTATCATCTGATTTTTTAAATGAAATTAAAAAAGATAAAGATGAATTATTGGATGAACATGAATGTCATTATTTTAAAATTGGTGAAAGAAAATTAAAAGGTTTAGAAACTCCTGAACCAATAACTTTAGCATATTCAAATAAATTAAAATTAAGATTTGATATATTTCAAAAAAGATTTGATGAAAATCATAGTACAAGAGTTGTTGGTACATTACCAGTTGAAGCTATTTATGGTTTGAGAACTGTATCTTTAAGGTTAGAAAATATTTGTTCAACATTAAATGGTGGAGCTTATATAAGTGAAGGATTTGAAAATTCTTCAGGAGTTATAAGTCAAAAAATTACATTTCAAGAAGTTGATTTAATATCGTTATTAAATCATTTGGTTACGAGGATAGAAAATATTGCAGCAACATTATATTTAAGACAAAAATTGGATTTAATGGGTGAACCTCTTTCGAAGGTATTGGATGAGTTAAATGAAGTAATGAAGAGTCTAAAATAATAAAATAATTTACCAGTTTACTGGTAAATTGTTTTAAAAAGAGTAAAACTTAAATAATTTAGTAAAATTAGTAAATTTACTAAATTGTTTAATTTATAGATTTTCTTGGTTTAAATAAATAATTTTTAATTTTTTTTTTTTTTTTTTTTTCTTTTTCAACAATGATTCAAATTCAAGAAGATTCATTAGGTCAAACTTTAGGTGAAAGAACTCCAGAACAATCAGATTTATTACATCGAGCGATTTATATCAAACATAAATATGTTGGATATTATCATTATATAAATGGTTTAATAAATATTGATGATTATATTAAAGAATTTAAATCTAAAAAAGATATAATTATAACTTATTGTATTTATAATATATTTACAAAATCAGATTATAGAATTAAATATATTATTCATCCAAATGGGGATATTGATAAAACTTCTACTGGAAAATATTGTGAAGAATTAAAAGTTTCACAAATTATTAGATCTTTTCATCAAATTGATAATCCAAATGAACAATTAATTGGTACAATCAATTACCCCTGTTTTAAAACTTTAAATGAATTAAAAATTTTATTAAAATTATTAATTAAATTTATACCAAAAGCTCATTTAACTGGAAATGATAAATATAATAATAAATTATTTGATACAATAATAAAATTAGCAATAAATGAAGAAATTTGTCAATTTATAATTCAAGAAACTAATAATAATTATTTAAAATCAAAATTAATTAAAGATCCAATTAAATTTTTAAAATTTGTTGGAAATTTTAAAGATTGGAATTCAGAAACTGCTTTTATATTATTAGAAGAAGTTAAATTTTTAATTAAAAATAATCAATATGAAATGGCTTTAAATATTGTTAAAAAATGTGTTTTAATTTTACCTTTAGAATTTGAATGTTGGTATTATTTAACTTTATGTTATATATTAATATCTGATTTTAAAAATGCTTTAATTATTTTAAATCAATTACCAATAAAGATTAAAGATGAACAAGAAATTATACAAAAATTACCACCTTTAGAATGTTTTCCAAATCCAAATATTGCAATAATTCATAAATTAAATTCTCTTCCAATTATTTCAAATAATCCTTTAATCAATAGTTCACCTAAAGAAATATCTTCAACAAATATTAAAAGATTTCATAATTTAAAAGGTCAATTAGGTAAAACTTATGATTTATTATCATTTTTTATAGCAATTGGAGGTTGGGATAATATTATTACATTAAAAGAAAATTTAAAATGTGAAATGTGGTTAGAACAATTATTTTTAACAATTTATGAAGATTTAAAAATTTTAATTACAAATAAAAATAAAGAAAGAAGTGCATTAGAATGGTTATTAATTGGTTTATTAGGTTATAATGTTAAATATAATTTAAAAGGATCAATAAATTCATTAATTACAAGTATTTTAGGATCAAATTTTGATTATTTTGGTACAATAAAAATTTTAGAAATTTATAATGAATTTGTTTTAGAAGAATTTGGATTAAATTCTTTAATTTTAAAATATAATAATTTATCAGTTAATTTAGATTTAGAATTGGATTTTATTTTATTAAATTTAATGAAATTAATAAGTTGGCAAATTAGATGGTATAATTTTACATTAAATGATTTAATATTTAAAATTTTATATAAATTAGTTAAAAATAATGGAATTTATTTAATTACAAAAATGAGAATGATAAATAAAGAACATTTTGAAGAGGGGGATACTATATTGGAATATATGGAAGGGTTAGTAATGTGGATTGATGAACTAAAATAATTTACCAGTTTACTGGTAAATTGTTTTAAAATAAATAAACTAATAAATGTATCTTCTTAGTTACTTCTTCAAATTAATAAATAAACTAATAAATGCATCTACTTCTTATCTTCTTAGTTACTTCTTCAAATTAATCAGTAAACTGATTAATTTAATCAGTAAACTGATTAATTTAAAGGTTTATTCAAGACTTTCTTTCTCTGTTTAATCATATAACCATAAAGCATATAAAATCCAGGTATATAAGTCAATAAAATAATATAAATCACCCATTTATTTCCTTCATTTATTGATAAAATTATCAGATAAATTTCTGAAAATACTCCTGTTGGATATAATATATAAAAAGTTGTATATCTTAACCAAATTAACCAATAAGGACCTTTAAAAGCATAAAATGAATATCTAATAATTTCAGTAATTGACCAACTTAAACATAAAGTAATATAACACCAATGAATATTAGCAGGACTTGATTGTTGATGAACACCCCAAACAATTAATAATCTTGAAAAAACTTGAATAATTGTTGTAAATAATGGAGCTCTAACTAAACCAAATAATGAATTTAAAATTTCAATAATTGCTAAAGATTGAACAAATGTTAAAAAATTAAAAGTTTTTAAATAAACATAAGGTTGACCTAAAGTAATAGATAAGAAAATAGTATTAAAAAAGATAACTGACCATAAAGTGGCAGATAATATATTATAAGTAAATAAATACATAGTTTAATTGTTGAATGAAAGAAGTTTAATTAATAATTTTTTTTCTCTGTCCAATCATATAAGAATAAAGATATAAAAATCCTGGAATATATAATGGAATAGCATATTTTAAAAAATAATAATAATACCCAGTAGCATAAGAATATGATGTAAATACTGTATAACTTTCACAAATTAAACCTAAAGGATATAAAATTAAAAATGTTGAATATCTTAACCATTTTAACCACCCAAATTTAAATACATAAAATGAATAACGAATAATTTCTGTAATTGACCAAGCAAATGTTAAACCTGAAAATGTAATGATATTATAATTAGCAGGACTTTCTGGTAATACCAAACAAATCCCAATTAATATAATTAATCTTGCAAATGATTGTAATAATAATGTTGGAATTGGTGTTGGAACTAAACCAATTAATGAATGAAATAATTCAAATAAACTATTAAAAATTTGTGTATAAATTAAGAAATTATGAGGAGAATTTGATGGTATTCCTCTATAGATGTTATAAATACATTCTAAAAAGATATAAAACCAAAGAGTGGTAGAAACCAAGTTATAAGAGTTAAGGTACATAAAGAAGTTAGTTATTTATTTTTTCTTATAAATTTCTAATAATTCTGTTAAAGTTTCAACATCACTAGCTAATTTATTTTGATCCCAATCAACAACCAAAGGAGCTTTAAAAATTTCTGATGCATCAACTTTATCTTCAATTTCTTTATTAAATGTATCATAAATTAATTGATATTCAGCTGGTGTAAAAATTTTATTTGACCAATCAATACCTTTAACAGTAATTTTTTTACCAGAATCATAAAATTCAGTTTGTTGATCATTTAAAAATGGGAAACAATTTCTTAAAATTAATTTAGATTGTTCATTTGTTAAAAATTTAGAAGTAAATAATTTATATTGATCAAAAGTTGGCATTTGATCTTTCATAATATTAATTGTAAAGCCCACGGCTTTTTCTGGTAAAGTTTCATAAGATTTTTCTAAAATGTTATATAATTTATTTGATAATGGAATTGATGCATTATGGAAAATTGAAACAGTAGCTGGAGTATTTTGAAGGGTTTTAAATAAACTCATGATTAAAGAAAGAAAGAAGGGAAGGAAGTTGAAATGAATTATTCGTTGATAAAAAGATTCTTAAATTCTTGCTAAAATTCTATCCCCTTCTATAGAAAAGCCGCCGTACCGTAATTAGTTCCACAATTTGCGACATTGTTTTATGACACTCCACAGTAAAATAATGACACCAAAAGATTTAAGATAAAGAAATTTTTCATTTTTCATTTTTCATTTTTCATTTTTCATTGCCACATTTCATTTCATTCATTTCATTTCATTCAATGTGTCGTTTTATGATATATAAAGGTAGAGAACCTATGGTTTTATCAGATTTATTAACAAAACCCGCTCATAGCATTATTAATCAATCCTTTGATTCAAGATTACGTTTAGATTTAAGAAATCCAATTAATGGTGATGGATTTGGTGTTGGTTATTATACAGATAAAAAACCTTGTTGTTTTAAAGCTATTACACCAGCTTGGAATAATGTTAATTTAAATAATTTATCTCAATCAACAGAAAGTAATTTAGTTTTTGGTCATGTTAGAGCTTCAACTCAAGGTGTTTTAAGTGAAACTAATTGTCATCCTTTTATGTTTGATAATATAATGTTTATGCATAATGGTGGAATATCAAAATTTGAATTGATAAAAAAAAAATTAATAAATTTTATTGATGATTTATATTTTTTACAAATTCAAGGTTCAACAGATTCTGAATGTTGTTTTTATTTATTTTTACATAATTTAAATCAATTGGGTTATAAAAATGGTATAATTCCACATAATATTTTAGAAAAAGCTTTATTAATTACTATAAAATTAATTAAAGATTGGCAATGTGAAGTTACAAATGAACCTTCTTTATTAAATTTTGCTGTTACAGATGGTAAATCGATTGTTATAAGTAGATATATTACTTCAAGTAAAGATGAAGCTGCAAGTTTACATTTTTCAACAGGTTCAAAATTTTTTGAATATGAACCTGGGTTGTTTAAAATGGAAAGATTAAATAGATCTCAAGATGTTATATTAGTTAGTTCAGAACCTTTAACTTTTGAAAGAGGTGATTGGTTATGTGTACCAACAAATACTATAATTACAATTACAAATAAAAATACAATTTTAATGCATCCAATTGAAGATGAATTTTATAATGTTAATGAAAGATCATCTGGATTAGCAATGAGTAAAGGATTAATGAATATATACTAGACTTTAAGACTTCAAGACTTTAAGACTTACGAAGTAAGTCGTAAGTCAGAAATGAATTAAAGACTTTAAGAATTAAGTCAAGAAATGAATTAAAAGTTTAAAAGAAGAAAACGAAATGAATTAAAAACGAAGTTTAAAAGAAAACTAATTAATATAAAACGAGTTTCTGAATAGAAATAGAAATTAATAGAAAACTAATGGAAATCATCTGAATAGAAAAGTTAATTGAAAGAATATAAAATAATAGAAGTATTAAATAATAGAAAAGTCATCTGAATATATAATCAATTTGAACTATTACTCGTTGTTTTCTTCTAAATTTAAAGATCTGAATTAATTATTAAAAGTTTTAATTTACATTTTAAGCTGAATTAAAGAAATTTAACTTTTACTGATTTTATTATTTAACTTAATTGAAAAATACCATTTTTTATAATTTGAATTATTTCCTCCAATATAATCTAAATTTAATGATAATAATGCATTAGAACATGAAGTTCTACTTGATCTTGAATCTAATTGAGTCATAAAATGATCAAACATATTATTAACATTATCATCTTGAAAACCAAATTTTATTCCCAATTCAATAAATATTTTATTAATTTCTTCAATTGATATTAATGTAGATTTTCTTATTTAACTTTCATTAATTAATGAAAATGTTAACTGTTAAATTCATTCCAAATTGGATTATTAAGCTCATTCTATGATAATTGTAAGCTCATTTTCTTCAGAATTAAAGAATTAAGTTCAATTAATCTATTGATTTCTAAGATTTACGGTTTAATTGAATATATATTAAAATGAAATTTAAATTAACTATCGTAAGTTCATTGATATTAAGATCAAGTGTATCTTGTTTTTTTAGCTATTGCTTGATGACCTCGTAAGTTCATTCTCTTCTTCTTCATCACTTGAATCATCTTGTGGTGTAAATTGTTGTGACATATAATTTGAAAAATGATCATCATCATCAATTACCAATCCAGTTTTAACTTCTTCAATTATTTCACCCAACCCCTCATCAAATGTATCTTCATCACCTCCTAAAATAGCATTATATTTTTCTCTTGTATCATATAATACATGACTAACATAATCTTCCCAAATTTCACTTTCAACTTTTTCATTAATTAATTCACTTAAAGAATTTGGATATAATTGAACAAATTTAACAACTTCTTCTGCTATTAAAGTTAAATGACCCATAAATCCAAGTCTTAAACCATTTTTTTCTTCATAATCATTACATAATTTTTGTCCTTCAATAATTTTATTTGTTATATCACCAGAATTAAATAAATCTATTGCTAAAAATTTATTAAAACCAATATCCATTGAACCATTTAAAATTTGTTGTACAATATCAAATACAACATTATGTAAAAAATTATTCCAAGGAAATTTAAAAAACATTCCTAATATATTACTAATAATTTGTGTATCATATAAACTAATTTTTAAAAAATCTCCTATAACTGGATTAATTCTAATTTCTTCTTCTGTTAAATTAATTGCATGTTCTTCTTTATATTCTTTTTCTTCATGTTCTAATATAATAACTTCATTATATTTAAAACTTATAGGATCAAATTCTTTCATTTTATTTCGTAATTCATCTCTTTCTTTAACAACTTCATAACCTTTATTATCATTTAATAATGCCATATTTGAACAATGTAATAATTCTGCAATTAATTCACAAATTTTAAATCTTTCAAAACCTAAAGGTTCAATATCTCCAAATGGAGTTTTTAATTTAATTTCATCATTTTTAATTAATAATTCATTAAAATTTTTTATATTATTTGAAAAAACTTTTAATAAATGACCTAAATAAATTGGATCTCGTCCTGTTGGTGGATGACTTTCTAATGTTATATATAATACAGGTAAAATATCATAATCTGAATTATTTTTTCTAATAATTTCTATTATAATTCCAACTCCATTTGCTAATTCATATCCACCTTTTAACATTATATTACATAATTTTTCCATTTGTTCAAAACTAACTAATTCTCTTGTTAATTCATTTGGTCCAATTGAATTTCCATCTGTACTTGAATTTGCTGATATAGTAATTAAAGCTTTTAAAAAATCACTACTTTCATTTAATGAAGAAATTAAATGAGAAATTAAATTTTGTTGTTGTAAAAAATCAATCATACCTGTTGAATTATCTGGTTTATCTGTTGAAATTAATTTTAATAAAAAATCCATTAAAGGAGGATTTGATAAATGTTTTATAAATTTTTCAACTAAATTTGGTTGATTTTCTATAAGATAAGTTATCATTTCATCACATTTCATATCTAATAAATGTTCCATAATTTTCATAAAATATGTTGATAAATTAATATTTAATGGAGAATCTAAAATATTCCATAATTTATTTAGATTTGTAATTGATTCCATAACTGTGTCGGTAAGGGACCAAACATCTGCTGATAATATTTCAGCTGCTAATGTTGCTCTTTTTGTAGATAATTCTTGAGGGGAGAGGACTTCATCATCTGGTTCCTCCTCTTCATCATCTTTTGGTTCCTCTTCCTCCTCTTCTTTCTCTTCTGTTTCCTCCTCCTCCCCCTCTTCTATCACTCCCTCATTTATTACCAATTCAACTAACATTCCTATAACTTTTTCTTCTCTCAAAAAATCTAACAAAATTGGATTATTCGATAATAATTCTTGTAGTAAATCATTTTCATCTAATAATTTCTTTAATATTTCAAATCTATCTCCATCTTCCTTCTCTAATAATGTAGAAATATTAGATAATGATGTAAAACCATTACTAAATTTCCAAAATGATCCTGACATTATTTGATGAACAACAAAAAGAGAAAGAAAAAAAAAAAAAAAAAAAAAAAAAATTTTTCAACAACAATCAAAAAATGTTAAAATCAATCATCAATTCAATTCAACCATTAAAACTTAGTTCAAATGGTTCAAGAGATCTTTATGCTATAACAAAAATTAATGGTTTACCTTATCTTATAAGAAAAGGTGATTTAATTTATCTTCCTTATAAATTAAAAAATATTAAAGTTGGTGATGCTATAAAATTAAATACTGTAACAACTTTAGGTTCTCCAATTCATACTTTAAATGAAAAAAATGGTATATCACCTGAATTATTTGATTTAAATGCTAGTTGTATTGAAATTACAAGAGAACCTTTAAGGTATACTATAAAAAAGAAACAAAGATGTAGAAGAACTAAAACTTATGATGTTGAACCTCATCAAACAGTATTAAGAATTAATGAATTAAAATTGAAATAGAAATAGTTAAATAATTAAAATAAATACTTGTAAATATAAAAAAATAGAAAAAATGATTGTAGAGTTCAATGACTCTTGAAATCTGTTGATAATTGAAGTTTGAAGTTTTGAATGTGAAAATTAAAAAAAATGGTAAAAAAATTACCAAAAACAAAAGCCCTACGCGGGGCTCGAACCCGCAGCCTTGAGATTAAAAGTCTCACGCTCTACCATTGAGCTAGCAAGGCACTTTTGATGACACCGTAAATGGCCGGGTTTCAGATCCGATTTAAAAAGTTTAGATTTTAAGTATTGAGGCAAAGGTTCAAAAAAAAAAATAGAATAAACAGAATTTTATCAAAATTTTTTAACAAAAATTTAATAAAATTTAATAAACTTTGAATAAAATTAATAAAATTATTGAAAATGGATTTATATTAAGTTAAATAATTTATTAAATTATCATTTAAATCTAATTTAAATACAATTCAAAGTTTAAAAATTGATTGAATTGAGAAAATAAAATTTAGATCAAATTTAACAAATTTAACAAATTTTATAATAAAATTGTAAATTTTTAGATATAAATACTAATTTTTATTCAATTTAAATATCTAAGTTACTCAATTATTTAAATTAAAGTTAATTGAAAGTTATAATCAAAGATATTTGAAATTGAATATTTTGCAGTTAAAAATTGTTGTTTTTTCGCAATAAAAAAAAATGTTGATAATTGAAAAATTTACCAAACCTTTAACCAAAAAAAAAAAGAAAATTAATGAAAACAGTTTATTTGAATAAATTTATGAGTCTATTTAAAAGTAATAAACATATAAAAAGAATAATAAATATATAAATCATTCTAGAAAGTATTTAAAACCTTTTTTAAAGTAAATTTGAAATATTTGATAATTTTAATTTTTTTTTACAAAATTAATATATATATTTTACAAAACAAATATAAACTTATATATTTCAAATGAATTTAATTCTTTATTACCTAAATGATATTAAATTAATAGCTTTTAATCAATAATAATTATTAAACAAATTAAACCAACAAATTACAATTTAACAGCAAAAATATTTATATTAAGCAAAAAAATAAAGAATTTAAATTTCAACAACATCAATAACATCATCATCATTATCATCATCACATTCATCAATCTTTCTTTTATTATTAACTAAACAATATCCAGTACTAAGTACTACTGGTTTGTTTAAATTTAAATTTTCATTAGTATTGAGTTTTTCTTTTGGTATTGTTGGTTTTGAATTTCTTTCATAATTGTAAGCAGCTTGGATTAATAAATTCCTATATTGTCGAGGAGTTACATGCTTAGTTGAATCTGGGATTGTCTCGTCATGAAGACGATTCTTGTAAAATTCGTTATAATTATCAAATGATGTATCATTTGTAGTTGTTGGATTAGTTGATGAATTAGTTGATGAATTAGTTGTTGCATTAGTTGTTGCATTAGTTGATGAATTAGTTGATGAATTAGTTGATGAACTTTCTGAAATAGTAGATTCTGTTGAAGACATGGTTGTTAATTATTGTTATAGATAAATAAAGAAACAACTTTGCAACCCAAATAAATAAATAAATAAATACAAAAAAAAAAAGTGGCAATTTTTTTTTACCACATATATATTATACATCATATATATTATACATCATATATATTATACATTCATATATATTATACATAAATGAGTCAACAAGAGTTAACAAGTGAAAATTCACAAAAATTATCAGATTCATTAGCATCACAAGATTTACTTACATCATCACAATTAAAAAATATATCAAATAAGAATATAGATGTTTTATATCAAGAATTTAATGAAATTGCAGAAAATAATGAATTAATTAGAGAAGAAGTTGGTAATACAGAAGAAGTTGATATTGCAGCTATTGGTACTACAGATATTGGTAATACAGAAGATACAGGTAATACAGAAGATACAGCTATTGGTAATACAGATACAGTTGATGCTGATGATGATGTTCATCCTCCTACTAATGATACTACAACTACAAGTACTGATCATCCTCCTACAACTACAACTACAACTACAACTACAACTACAACTGGTGATGATAACTTAAAGAATTTAAGAAAAACATATAAAACAAATATAAAACATGGTAATGAAAAAATCAAAAATGATAACCAAGGTTTAAAAGATGATATAAAAAAAGCTGCTGATAAAATCTATCGTGATGGTATCGACGAAGAATACAATCAAGCATTTTTAGGTTTAGAAAAATATGGAAAAGTCGAAAAACCATATAAAATGTCTAAAGGAAAAGTAGATAAAAGATTTAAAGCTACTGAAATTAAAAATTTTGTATTAGGAAATATTGATAATTCATTAAAATTAAAAGAACAAGAAATAAAAATCAAAAATTTAGAAAAAGAATTAAATGATTACAAACTTAAAACAAAGAAAAAAATAAATGAATTTGAAAAAGATAATTTGTTATATAAGAACAAAATTCTGAAATTAGAAAATGAATTAAATAAAAAAAAAAAAAAAAGTAGACAATTTGAACTTATTAACCCAGAAATTTTAGAAGATGATGTTGTAAAAGTTGTAGAAGTAGAAATAGAAGAAATAGAAGAAATAGAAGATGTTGATGAAATTATTAATGATCAAATATTACAACAAGAAATTCAAGAAAGAGAATTAGAAGAAGATCCTTTGAATTTCATTGATAATTTTCCACCTTTAGAAGTTAAAGTTGAAGAAAACTAAAAGGGTTTTTGGTTTTGATGGTTTTGGTTGGTTTTGATGGTTTTGATTTTAATGTGTATAGTTTTAATGTATAAAAATTTTATAAATTGGCTCTAACTTTTTATTTAATTCTCCTAAATATTTAGATCAATCAACTTTAAAGTTTTTCAATGTAAATCAGAGATATATTAAAATTTTGATCTCATATATATTCATTAATAGATAAATATAAAGTAGAATTTTAAACTTATTCCACCTCATGAAATTTGAACTTGTGATACTCTTCCATATGTTTATAATAATATTTACTTGAAAAATATAACTCACATGAATCACAATAGGAGTGACAAGTTTCAGTTTCTCTATGTGAACCATGAATTGGGGTTGGTTTAGTTGTAGATTTAGTTGTAGATTTAGTTGTAGATTTAGTTGTAGATTTAGTTGTAGATTTAGTTGTAGATTTAGATTTAGTAGCAGTTGATGATGAAGAATTAAAAGAATTATTTGATAAAGAATTATTTGATAAAGAATTATTTGATAAATTATGATTTGGATTTGAATTATGATTTGGATTTGAATTATGATTTGAAACACTAATGAAACGTTGAGTTGTAGATTCAGTTGATGATGATGAATTTAAACTAAAAGAATCAAATAAATTTGAACTACCTGATGAATCAATTTCATCTTCTTCTATTATATTAATAAGGCCCTTATGATTTGATCTAGGTAATTTGAAATTACTTATTTTATTGATTTGATTTGGTAGTTGAATCTTTTCATTATAATGATGAGAATATAAATCTTTTTTAGTCATTTTTTTGAATTATTCATTACAATGTCACAATTATATATCCTTAATGATTATTGAGGGATTGATAAATTTTGAAAATGGTTTTTCATTTCTGGCTTTCATCTTTTATTCAACATCAATAATAATTTTAGTTGTGAAATAAATTAAATTTTTTGCCAAAACATGGTGATATTATCAAAGAATATGAATATGAGTCAAAAAATAAGTGAAATTAACATAATCTATTTCTTTTCAACAACCAACAATTTCAATAAAGAGATTTGATTATTTGATTCATAAATGTTTGAGATTAGAAAAGAAAAAAAAAAAAAAAAAATTAACCGAATTATATGCAGTATACACAATTTAAAGATTATAAGGTAAAACCAAATCAAAAAAGTTTTCAAGTCCTACTCTTTTTTTTGTATGATGTTTAAACAATTTGAAGATTTTGAATAAACTATTAAACAGGTTTTATTTCAAATATTAATTATGTAATATAAAGAAACCCTAAAAATATCACACCTTTTAATTTAGGGTTAACTTAAACAATTAAATCGATTACAATATTAGATTTTATTAGATATTTTATTTAAACTTTTATTATAAATGTTGTAGATTGGAAATAAATTCTCTAAATTTAATTAAAACAAGTAGAATGTTGAAGTGTCGACCAAAAAAAAATAATTCAGGCGTACAAGAGATAGATCATTTAATTTATATGTAGAATAAACAATTATAATTAATATGTATTACATTGATGGTTTTCAATAAGATCAAATTTTATTACTAAGCCCTAGAATAAAGAAATTTATAAAAGAAGTATCGAAAAGCTGCAATTAATTTCTCTTTGATAATCATTAAACTAATGAAGATTTAATTATTAAAACATTGAGATTTAATCAGGGTCCACCTGAATGACTAAATAAAAATAAAGAAATAAAAAAAGGAAAATAAAAACATGATCTGAATCTCATCAAACCAATCACTGAGTTATTTTTGTATTTAAATATTATACATAAACTTAATAATAGTAATTTTTATTGCGAAAAAACATTTTTTGCAACTGTTGTAAACGCAACTTTTTTTCAAGCGCTTCTACGTTTATGATATATATTATTGATATTATATTCTATTAATAGTAGTTGTCCTTTTTTATATATGATATATAATATTAATTAAACTTATAAATAGAAGAAATATCCTTTAAGATGAAAAATTTTTTTTTATATAATCAAGAATGAAAATAGCAATCACCCAACTTATAACATTCGCTTTTTTTGCTTTCACAACACAAGCATTCTTTCAATTAGGATCAGTTTTTGATTGTAATCCAGGAAATCCAATTTGTACTTGTCCACAAATTTATTGTGATACAGATTTAAGTCAAACAAAAAATGGTAATTCAAATTTTGATGCAGCATTTGTCATTTCAAATGCTGAAAAAAATTCTGATGGTACTTTTAATGT